>JAXGGT010000162.1:8449649-8506658 GCA_035583425.1 Marsdenia floribunda | reverse complement strand
TAGTCAGCAGCTCCGGAGAAGCATAAACCCATTTTTCTTCTTCTTCTTCTTCTTGAGAATTTTTTCCTTTTTTTCCTGAAAGCTTAGTGCTCGATTCGTTTCTTTTTTTCCCTGAAAGCATAAACGCTGTGAAGCTTAATGTTAGTTTTTTTTTTATTAGGTATAAGATTGATTAACCAGTTTTTTTTTTTTTCCTAATGTTTTAAGGAAAAAATATTAAATTAATTAGCATAAAAATAATGATTTCATCTAATTTTTTAACAATTAATTACCAAAAATAAAATTTAATTTTTTAACAACTTTTTTATTTTAAAATAAAACTTTATTTTATTTTATTCTTTTAAAATATTAAGAATTATAGTAAAATTACATTAAATTTTAAGTCTAACAATAAAAAAAAATTAAAAATTAAATTTGTATTTAAAATTCAAACAATTATATATAGTGCACTTATTTATATAACATTAAAAATTTTTATATAAAAAAAAAATTAAATTTAATAATTTTATATTATATATTTTTAATATATAAAATTATATATTTATATTAATAAGATATTAATATATTAAAATAATCCAAAAAATAATTATTTTATATTAAAAGTATATACGACGGTTAATTAAAATCGACATTTAAAATAATTTATAAATGAGTGTTGAACGACCGTCGTATAAAGTCTAATTACATACGACGGTCTATTTTAGCCATTGTATAAACTCCAACTATATACGATGGTCCATTTGAACCGTCGTATAAAGTGTGTCATAAACGAGAGTTCAAGGACCGTCGTATATACTCCTATTATATACGACGGTCTACTTTAACTGTCGTATAAAGTTCATTATAAACAAGTGTTTAACAGCCGTCGTATATTATTCCGTCGTAAAAAGCCTCTTTTTTTGTAGTGACGTATAAGGTGATACACAGGGTTCAAAAAACTTATATTGATTACCTATACAGAGAGCATAATATTATATGGAGTTTACTTATCTTTTTAATTCCTTACATATTTTCTTTAGTTCATTTTTCTCTTTAAATTTTTGCATATTTTCTTATCGCTGCTACCATGTCCATAATTTTTGAATCTTTCTCTAGATCTTCCTCCTCTATTTAAGCATCCACAAAACTCAAAGAAAAGAGATTACATATTTAGATATCAAACAATCAATAGACAAATAAAAGTTCCTAAACGTTCCTACTAATGAAGTTTACAAAACCTCAAATTAAACTGTCTCCTTTGAGTGACTATATTATCAAAATAGTAGAGGAATCAGTCTATTTAGAGTCAGACTCTACTAAAATCAAATTCCTCAGAAAAAGTACAATCCAAAAGTTTCAAAACAAATACAACTATTTCGATTTTGGTCTGGTCCAAATTATTGCTAAACCTCTCTTCACAAATAACTTAGTTATGTCTCTCTTTCTTTGTCTAAGAGATACTATATTTCTAGAATTCAATGACCCCCTTTTAGGCATGGTCCAAACAAGCCTTTGCAATGACCCTATAACTATTTTACACATTAGGTTTTAAATTTTTATTTTATGACAACTTAACACGCTATTTATTATTTCCTAATTTGATCTTTTTGACCAAAATTTTCAAATTATTTGGCTATTTTAGTCATGGTCCAACTTTTTGAGGGCATTTTCAATAGTCTTTGTTCTCTCTAACATCTCTAAATTGTCTAACACCTTTAAAGAATCAAGAAATTTTTTATACTCTTATTTACTAGGGTTATCCAGCCTAAGAGGAAAAGAAATTTATTTTCACTGAAAATTTGTCAAAAAAAAAGAATCTTACTTTTTAGTGATTAAGCATCAATTGAAGATAGAATTTTTTAATACGGTTCCTCAAACAGATAACCCTAGTAAACGAGAGTAAAGATTTTCCTGTTGATTCTCTAAGTACGTTAGACAATAGAGATATTAGAAAGAATATAGACTATCGAAAATGTCCTTAAAAAGTTGGGTACATGACTTAAATGACCAAATAATTTAAAATAATTGGCCAAAAAAATCAAATTAAGAAATTGCAAATAGTTACAATATCAAGTTCTAAAAAAAATTAAGATTTAAAATCTAGACCGAGAAAGTGAATTAGTTATAGGATAATTTTCCTTATATTTATTTAGGAGTTCTAGTTTTATTGGGTGTTTTTCTGCTCCAATTATGTTGCAAAAATAAGACTCCTTGTAGCTAATGCAAAAGTCTTGATATTAGAACATCAATAATAAAATTTCAGCTTTCAAAATATTTCTTCCCTCCAGAATTTTGCTTTGTTTAGACATCAATGCATGATTTTCTGGGAGTGATAAAACTTGATATTCTTTAATGTATATACATATGCATGTTATTAAATGATGCACGAACTTTTCAACTTAAACACTCCTTAACACTTGTGTAGTATATAAAGTGTATGGTTCTTGATATGAGTATACAAACTATATATATATATGTATATGATAAATTGATAATTTCCCGTCTAAACTGTAGCGAAAAACAAACAAGAAAGGTGTAAAAGTATCATTAATTAATTTTCCTCCTTTCTTCTTCCGACGGTCAACGGGAGAAACGTGCATGCCATTGCCAGCCCTGTAGTTTCTAATTAACAGATTTCCCTTTTCTTTTTTCTGGTTTTTTTTTCTTTTTCCTTTTACCTATCTTGGACAAAATTAAACCATCCAAATCTTCTTTCTATATGTTCAAGAATTCCAAATTTGTTTAAGATTCGATCTCATCTAATTCTGGGCCAGTTAGCATATATATATATATATATATCTTGTTTTAGCCAATACATGTACGTACTGTGACGAGGGACGTAGACATGGAAACTGCTTACCCACAAAAAAAAAAAAAAAAAAAAAAAGGAAAGAAATTAAGAACTTGAAACTTGAATTGAATTACTGGACGTGAATATTATAAGGAGCCAAAAGAGTCCCATGATGCTAAAACAAATCATGTCTGGTTTTGCTAGCTGTTGTTGCCATTTTACCGTTGTCCAGTTTTGAGAAATATGCAAGGACTAGAGAGAGGTACAAATTCTCAGACAAAGTTAGGACAATCTTCGTAAACTAAGCAAAACATATATGGACACATCCCTTAACTTTGTACGTGCTTTGCCAGAACTAGGAGCTCTAGTTTCAATTTCCATTAATATTATAATGAAAGACTCGAATCCATATATATTGCATTCAATACCCTTGAGGGACTATATTGGTATAACTCCTCCTTCACTCTTTATTTTCTTTTTAAAATTTTGAAGCTTTTTCACCTCTAAAGTGACTCGAACTCATGACCTCTTAGATTATAAGTGTAGCTTCTATCAACTGAGCTTAATCATTTTATGGAAGGTCATGAGTTTGAGTCACAATAGATATGAGAAAGCCTCAAATTGGAAAAAAAAAAATGGTGAATTTATTCCCTAATGATTATACCTTTGGTGTAGTTAGTCTTTTTTGTTTATTTTTTATTTAGTAGGTCCCCAATGTATAACAAGTTGGTGTATTTGGTCTTTCTTTTTTTTTGACAAAATCTTTGTTTGAGCAAGTGAAATTTTGTGAAGGAAATGACCAAATACACCAACTTATTATACATTAGGGACCTACTAAATAAAAAGTAAAGAAAAGGGACTAATCACACCAATAATCGAAAGATTGGGAACTAAATCCAAAAGAAAAGAAATAGTAGAGTCATGTACAATTTAAATTGAATCAAATAAGATATCTATTTTCAAACCGATCATTTTGAGAATATTAATTCTTCATTTATTAAATAAAAACTAATTCGCTATATTAATATTTAGGGTGGAAATCATGTTAATTATTTAATAATTGTCTCAATTCAATTTAGATATATTAAATATTTCAAAATAATAAAAATTAATTTGAAAATTTTAAAGAATGAATTTTTACTTGTTAATAATATTCAAAAGTAATCAATAAAATATAACTAAATTAATATTCGTAATATTTAAGTAAAATTTTAAATAAAAATAATTAATACAAAAACTTTTTGGACAAATGAGTTTCTATCTTTATTTACAATCGAATTTCTTTTTTAATTTTCGATTAGATAAAATTTTTTTCTAAAATTTTTTTAAACATCGAGCTTTATATGCCAAACACGTGTAAGTCCTATGAATGGCATTTTTGTTATTTACAATCTCATTAACTAACTTAAATCAAATTTTAGTCAACTTTCATTTCTTCTAATCAAACTATCTTATAAGGAAAATAGTCAAAAATGCAAGAAATGAATTTTAAAAAAAAAATGAATGAAATTGGAAGAAATTAAGTTTTCAACAGGAAATGAAATTCGTTAATAGGGTTACAAATTATAAAAATAACCTTAATGAGACATACACGGGCTTGCCACGTGTTGAAAATTTTCAAATTTGATTAGAAAGACCTTTTTGTCCAATCAAAAATAAAACATGAATCCGCTTGTCTAAAAAAAAAAAGAAAGATAGGGATTTATTTGTCCAAACATTAAAAATATGAGGCTTAAAACGTTCAATTGTTTTTATAAAATATTATAAGTGGAAAAAAAATGAAAAAAATAATTTAACTAAAATTTTTAATAATATATATATATATATTTTAATTTTACAAATTTATGAATTAGAATCAGATTATGCGAGTTCAACTCATTTACTATCCATACTCATTTAAACTTAAATGTGTCAACCCATAATGATTCGAATTTGCAAACATGTTGGATTCAATATTACCATGTCTATTAATATCGGACACAAAGATTCCAATTTTGGTAAGTTAATAACTTTCACAAAATTTTGAACAGGAAAAACAATCGCTCAAAAACTTATTGAAAGGGACAACCAAATAAAGAAGAAAACCAGAGAAATGACCAAACGAAGGGGAGAAAGTATTCCAGAAAAGTCCAAAAATCTTATCAATATTTTTTATGGTGTTTGATGTTGATAGAGTTTGATAAGTCTAGTTATATATATATATATATTTTTTTTATTTTATTTTATTTTATTAATTATTATTATTTGTGTATGTAAAATTTTGTTTATAAATATTTGTAAATTTTTCTTGCATAATTTTTTTAGCTATTGATTAGAATTAGAAATTCTAACTTTAATTGCTTTTAGTCCTTTTTCTATTTTTAAATTATATTGTTATAAAGTTGACAATTATTTATATTTATTATTTTTTCGTAAGAAGGTCTCTTAATATTCATTTAAACTCACAAAATTAATTAATATATCAGTATTATTTTTTACATTAAAAAGAATGAAGAAAAATATTAAAGAGAGATATTTGGACACTAATTTTAAAAACAAATTCAAATTTGTTTTTTTCTTTTTTTTCTTTTTTTATTTTTGAGGCTCTTTCACCAATGTGAGTGTCAAGTTGGCGTAACTCAATTGGTAGCATCCTCACTTATAATTCGAGAATTCATGAGTTTGAGACATGATAGGGGGCAATTTGAGTTTCACTCAAACTCGTTATTTCTTAGATCATAAAAGTTAAATTATTTGGTATGAATTCAATATATTAAACTATAAGAATTTTAATATATATAAATTTTATGGTGGATATTCTGAGTATGATTTCTCATATGAAATGATTCTTTGCCTCACATCATAGCTGGGGTTTACAGTACATCAATGACAATGATTGAGCGTGGATGGACGCGACCAAACCGAGAATTGGCAATTCACTTTGTCTCTGTGGATTAACAAACAAAAACCTCGCAAACATGAACTTGATATTAAGACAACTTACCCTAAACAAAATCTTTGCTTTACTTCATACATACATACATATATATATATATATGTGTGTGTGTGTGTGTGTCCCTCTTCCTCTTCTTCTTCTTTTCTTTTTTTTTTTTTTTTTTTTTTTTTGTGGTAATTAATCCCCCAAATTCTTGCTTTGTTGTTTCAGACAAAATCATAACCAAACTCAGAAACATGCATTCAAAGAAGTAGACAAAGAAGAGTGTCGTTTTTTTTTTTTTTTGGGTGGTCCTGACTTCCTTAACACACACACACACTCTCTCTCTCTCTCTCTCTCTTTGTATGAGTGTGATTTCGTACGATCACTTTTTTTTTTTTTTTTTTTTTCTTGACCTTTTTCTCTCTTAGCATGCCTACAGATTCATTGATTGCAGCTTGTTCTTGTTCCACGGTTTCATCTTCCTTGTTTTTTATGCTCCTAATTTTACTTTTTGTTTCTTGAACTCTCTTTGGAGAAAAGAAGGGGAAAAAAAAAAAACCCACCCATCGATCATGGACCACTCTTTCATGCATAGCAGGAGGGCATCATCGTCATCATCTGTGTTCAGTTTCAAGTCTGCTGCTGCTGCATCCTGGAAGGTCAAAGATGAAGAACGGGAGGAGGAGGAGGAGGAGGATGAAGAGGAAGAGAAAGAAGCTTACGATGACTCGGCTGAGGAGGAAGAAGAAGTTAAGTATGGAGAAGAAGAGATTGAATTAGCTGCTGAAGAGAGTCGTCGGGCAAAGAAGAAAAGATTGCATATTCTTGGTGGTGGGTCGACGGGGAAGAAAGTGTCGTCAACTGCTGTTGCTGGAGGAGGAGTGGTGGTGGCGCAAACCCCATTAACACCGGGTTGTCAGGTGGACGAGTGTTTTGCTGATCTCACTGATTCCAAGAGATACCATCAGAGGCATAAGGTCTGTGAGTACCATTCCAAGGCTCAGGTTGTCATAGTGGCTGGGCTAAGGCAAAGGTTCTGCCAGCAGTGCAGCAGGTTTTCCCCCAAAACTCCCTATTAATCTTTCTTTTCTTTTCCATGACTATTTTTTTATAATCATCAGTAAAGGAACTGGGAGATCCTCTAATGTGGCACAAAAAATCTTTTAAGATAAAGTCAAACTTCAAAATCTTTCACTCATATGTGTATGATCCGTAGTGTCGCCATATTCAATATTATTGATCTGTATCTGTATCAATAACTCGATAAATATATGTAATATAAAAAATAAAATACCACTTAATAAATTTTAAACGGAATCAAGTATTACGCAATGTATCCAAAAAAAAAATTGAGACAAAAACAACTCCATCAAATCAAATATTAGTAGCATTTTGAGTGATGAGTTAATTAGTTTCAGGTTATCCTTTTTTTGAGGATAATTTTCTCCTTTAACAACCTTAAGAGAGATAGAGAGAGAGAAGAAAAAAAAAAAAAAAAAAATCAGACACACACACACACACACACATATATATACCTTTTCTCTTCCTTTTCGCGTATATAATATTTTAGGTAATGTGTGGTTTATCACAGATTCCATGATCTCTCTGAATTTGACGATGCAAAAAGAAGCTGCCGCAGACGTTTAGCCGGACACAATGAGCGGCGCCGTAAGCACTTTTCCGAGTCTCGTGTAGAGGGTTCAGCTGCAGGCCGTAGAGGCACAGGCTCTGGTTCTGGTTCTCAGATGGACAAGAAACAATGCAGGCAGGTTGACGATAGAGGAAGAAGCCAAATCGCTGTGTCTAGGAACCCCCAGAACTTCCACATCCATTGAGACTAAACTCCGCTTACTCTCTTCTGTCATTCCGCGGCATCTTCATTGCCGTTTGATGTTTAGTTGCTTAGTGCAGTTTGATTATCAAGAAATGTATTTGATCATTGCGACCCCCTGTTCTAATGATCAACTTCAGTGTGGAACTTAATTTTACGAACAACCACGTTTTTCTTTTTTTTGTGTGTGTGTGTGTGTTGGCTTGTTTAAAGATGATGATCAAGAATGAATGAGTCAGTAATCGTTAGCCATAGGCATACACGGTGGTCACCACACATCCGAGTTCAAAAGATAAAAATGCCAAAAACACAAAAGTAACTATAATTACAGACGAAGAAGTCCCTTCAAGAAACCAGTCATTCCAAAAGAAATTTTGAAACTGGAATGCCCAGATAGGTTGCTGCCGACCAAAATTATCTGTAACATGTTTTTATCTTTTCCTTCTCATTTGAACTTTATGACTATACAAGATATATCATCAGTGCTCCTCCTTTCTACAGCCTCCTCGTTGAGACGTTTAGCTGCTGCACGAGCATCCTTTATGTCCTTGATACAGTCGACCGCATATTGATTTGACATTACCTGCATTTTCCCGTTGGAAACTTTTCTCGTTACGGAGGAGAAAAGGAAAAAAATATCCAAAATTAAAAGCAAATCTAAGCAGAAATACGTCCGAAAGATTTCAGGGAGAGCTCTTCTGCAGCTCCATGTCCCGCCATAATAAACTGACCTTCCAAATGCCATCACTAGCTAAGATAGCAAACTCTGTATCCTCATCTATGATCTCTACTGCAACATCTGGTTCAGAGCTAAGGTGCCTCTTCAAGCTCTTGTCACCAAATGCCCTAGCCACAGCCAGCTGCCCGTCAACACGTGCAACATCACCTGATGATAACAGATAATCAAGAAAGGAAACCAATGAGGTTAAGTCCCAGCAACGAAACACCGCAAGCCTTGTGCAGCTAGGTTTCAGTATCATCAAGAAATGGGACACCATCAGTCTTTAACATTCCAGCAGTTGACAATCCCTTAATACTGCAAGCTCAATGTATTTGCGTGTATCCTTTTTAAGATGAAAGAAAATATATATTCCATGATATCAATAGAGATGCAAAAAGCCCAAAAAGATGTCAAATCAATTCTACTTCATGAAGCGAAAATCAAATACGATATAAAATATTTAGGACTTCGATTATATGTTTTGGTATACTTGGAAATCAATACCTGGAAAGTTTGATACAAACCCTCCTCTGTTCTCAATCTCATTCCTCTCAGTGCTTGGCTCATGATCAACTGATAATTGCTTGGCGGTACCATTCTTGCATATGACAGCACGAGAGTCACCAACGTTAGCAACAAGAAGTTTTTGGCAATCAATAAGTATTGCTGTTACTGCTGTTGAGCCACCCTTGCCTAAATCAACTGCTTTCTCCAGTATCTTATCATCTGTTGTTCTGTATGCCCTTTTAATTGCCGTCTCAGTTGCAGTCCAGAAGTCAGGCTACGTACAGGATAAGAAAAGCACAAAGGGGAAGTTTATTTAGTTGCCTAACCACTTGCCTAACCACAAATCATGAGAAAAGAGTAGAAAGGATGAAGACAATTTATCCTAACCAATTTCCCATGCATGGAAAAAACCCAAAGACAGAATCAACATAGACTGATTGTCAAAGCAATTACTTAATCAAAGATTAATCGGGGAAAAAGAAAAGGAGAAAATTAATAAGCTTTTAGAACTGACGAAATCCTACCAAGATGCTGAATCTAAGGGGGTAATGTCTAAGTTAAATTGTCTCTCTATATGTATATATATTTTTTCTTTGTATTCAAAGGAACTAAATCTTTAATGCAAAGTCAGTCACGAAATGAATCCCTGAAATCCTTCATTCCAATTTACCAAAACAGTTTCTACCTCTTTCAAAATATTGTCAAACAAATTAGCTCGCAGGTAATCTGGAACTTCTTGGCTCAGATGACCATCGAAGATTGCAAAGAGGCCTAATTCATGATCGTCAATTTGCTTATATTGTGCAAAAACATAATCTTCCATTGGATGTGTTGATTTTCCCTCAACAGTGTGATAACCGTGTGTAATGTGTTTGTCCATTTTGCTTTTACCTTTCCCTGTGTCAGATCTAGAAAAACTTAACCCAACTTTTTCCTGCAAGACATAAAACAGCAATTCTCAGCTGTGGACTCCTTTGCAAATAATGCAGGCAAAATACCAAAGAGAAATCCAGAAAATTCCAGAACTCCCACCACTGTTAAATAGCATAAAACCTAACTCTTAGGAGGGGGATGTAAGGGCTGATTGCCAAGGAAACTCAAAAGAATCATATTAGCTGCTTCCGTCCAATGAACTAATGTGCTGAACATACAATCAACGAAATGATTCCAGAACCAAAACACAGCAACAGACTGAATTTCAACACAGACCAGGAACCTTTCCTTATTTAGACTTTGATTATCCTGTTATCTGATCATTTACTTGATGATAATGCTTAAGTATGAACTACTATTTTAACATCCAGTTAAATTGTCTCCAACCCAGGGAATTACATCAGTATACAGGACGTTGAAATTGATAACTGATCACTCCAATTAATATTATCGTTTCAATTGAAATAGACAATTTCAGAATCTAGCCTCATTTAAACAGCTTCTGCTTCAGGAGAACAATTCTCCCCAAAAATGTATTAAAATGCACAAACTAATCATATATCATAGAAATATTCATTCTCTTTTGACCGGATTAATACAATATGAGGCTCCAATCTAGGGGGGAAAAATGCAAGCGTATAATCAATTCATTGAGTTGACAACAATATTCAATAAATTAATATCTCTATTAATAATATTAACCAACAGAACAAAAGGCATTGTAAGCTCAATGATCAAAAGGGCTTAAGAAAACAGACAGCCATGAATAAACTATTATAAATAAAGCCATTTTTTTCAAAGTGTTAAGCATTAACATTATAAATTGAAACTCCATACACTTTAATTTAACAGAGTCTTCAAGGAATAATGATACTCTAGCCAATTAATAACTGGAAACAGTGAATAAAGAGCGCTGCTTTAAAAAAAAAAAAAGAAAAAATCGTGGCCATAGAAAAGCAGAATAGCAGCATTTTACATTAAGGGGTATTACTAATAGCCAACCATTCAGAACATGGAAGCAGAGCTGCCCCTAGATAGAAAAGACCCCCACTTGCAAAACTCTTAAAAAATGCAAAAGATGGAGAAATGGATCAGGGGCCAGACCACGTCTTAAAAGCTAGAACAAGCACATAATTCTTGAGCGACGCCGCACTTCTTCAAAATGCTATAAATTATGTAATATTATAATAAAAACTCAAAACTTTTTTGGGGCTATCATTCATTTAGAGAAACCCACTCACTGAAAAGAACACAAACAAGTAGTCCAACAGTCACCTTTGAAGTGAATTTTCAATATCCAGCATCCCTGTCGACCATCATCAATCCCCCACCCCCAAGTCCCCACCAATCAGACAAAGAAGAACAAGAAACTACAAAACAAAATTTCACTGGATCATCTTCGACTAATGAGGTACACCCCCCACAAAGAAAATCTTGCATGAATTAAGAAGAGGAATAATGCAGATCATGGGGTTCTAAACATATGCACGTGGGACAATGTGATTAACAGTCAAAAGAATACATTCTTTAACCTAAATTTCACAACTTTAAGCAAATTTTCAAAAGAGGGGGATTTATAAATAGTTCGTACCTTCATCTTGTTAAGAAGTTCTTTACCAGTCATACCTGAGATATAAAACAAGGCTATCTATACATATATATAATATAGAAAATTGTTGTAGAAGACAGCTATCAATGGAAGAAAACAAAGATGAAAATGGTTGCAGATAGAGAGAGAAGGAAGAACTGCCGGAAGTTTATGGAAAGATTGACAAGTGTGAAGGCAAAGAGATGACGAGTCTTGTTTCAACTTTCAACACATGACACGTAATTTCTTTTTTCCCCAATACATATCCAGATTGGATTTGAAATTCTTCAAAATATTATTAAAAACAAATAATACATATAAATTTAATCTAAATAATTAAAAATTTAGACCATTATCATCCCGAAGTCAATATTTATAAATTTTTTAATAAAAATTTTAATCTTAAATAAATTTTGTTATGAAATCATAAAAATACAACATAATATAAATAAGAACGAGAACTAAAAGAAATATAAAGTAATAAAAGAAATATAAAGAGAAAGATAGAATTTCATTAATTTCTTAACTTTTTGAATTGTTATAAATGAATCAAAAGATTTTTTATTTATACAAAAAAAAAGTTTGAT
Organism: Marsdenia floribunda; assembly: GCA_035583425.1. Taxonomy (NCBI): domain Eukaryota; kingdom Viridiplantae; phylum Streptophyta; class Magnoliopsida; order Gentianales; family Apocynaceae; genus Marsdenia; species Marsdenia floribunda. The sequence goes on along the minus strand of JAXGGT010000162.1, from coordinate 8,494,804 downwards.
CTTATTTTTAGGGTATTATATCATTGATGATGTCATCGTCATAATTATTTTACGTCTATCAAGATAAAAAAATAATATTTATCCTATCATTATAATAATTATACATCTTTCAAAGTAAAAGGATAATATTAATCCTTTTCTCATAATTATTTTACTACTTAAGACGAAAAAAATAATGATAATTTTTTAAGATAATTGTCATCTATTTGAATAATGAATTTTGAAGTAAGAGATGATGATAACTCGTATAGATTATTGACATCCACAAAATTTAATGTGTTTCATAAAACTCTCTCTTGGATGTCCATCACATAAATAATATCTTATTAAAACCTTACTATATAAAAATCAGTGAAAAAAAATTCTAGTGAAGGAAAAAGATTACATTATTTGTTATGTGTAGAATTCTCTCCCTTTTAAAATAAACTCTTGAGATATTTAAACCAATACAAACTAATTATATATCTCAATTTCTCGAAAGTTGCAGTCAGCAATGACTTAGTAGATAAATCTACAAGATTATCACATGATCAAATTTGAATCACATCAATTTCACCTTCTTTTTGAAGTTCTTGAGTAAAGAAGAATTTAGGTGAAATGTGTTTTGTTCTGTTTCCTTTGATATATCCTCCTTTCAATTGAGTTATAAAAGCTGTATTATTTTCACACAAAGGAGTTGGAATCTCTCTTCTAGAAGATAAACTACAACTCTCTCTAATATAATGAATCATTAACCTTAACCAAACACATTCTCAACTTACTGCATGAATGACTATAATCTCATCATGATTACATGAAGTTGCTGCTATAGTTTGCTTTGTAAAGCATCATGATATAGCAGTTTTATCATATGTAAATAAATAGTCATTTTAAGAATGTGTCTTATGTGCGTCAAAGAGATAACCAATGTTGTCGTGTTGGTAATCAACTAAACCTTGATAATAAATTTAGGGTAAATTGGCATAAATAGTTCCCAAACTATTGGCATTTGGTCAAATTGATCCCTATTCTATTTTTTTAATTAATTGGTCCCTAAACTTTCTTAATCGTGTCAAATTGTCTTTCCATCGAAAATCTCTGTTAAATCACTATTAACCTTTAAAAAAAAAAAAAAAAAAGCTCCAAAGGTATTTTTGTCTTTTTAACTTTCAAAGTTAAGGGGGGAAAAAAAATAAATCTTAATCTTCTTCTTCTTCTAAACTTGTTCATTCTCCCAACCATTAATTATGGCATATTCAAGCTTAAACCTATTTTTAATCTTCGCAATCTTAGTGTTCTGCCATGCACTAATCTTTGTTTCCACCTCCTCTTTCTTTACACGCTACATAGATACATCATTGTGATTAATACAGTTCACCAATGTCCCACCACTACCGATTTCTCTTCTGGGAGACATCGTCGCAGTTGGATCTAATAGATTATTATCAGGAACAATCGCTAAAGGGTTGGTTTCCTCAAGCATATGATCATCATCTTCACCAATCCAAGCCAAGTTATTGTTGTTGTTGTTGTCGTCGATGGTGGCCATTGTTGTCCCTTCATGTTCGCTGCTACCACTAGTATTGCCTATGGTTGATCCCACTAGGACTAAAGCAATGAATTCCCTTTTACTACTGAAATTTTCACTAACACCGATACCTTTAAAAGCCACGGACAGAGATGATGATCTATGACTGGCTGCTGGTTCCCTACTTGTAAAGAAGAATATATATATATATATATTAACTTTGGAAACTAAAAAGATAAAGAATGTCCTTGGAATTTTTTTTTTTTTTTTTGAAAAAAAAATGTTAACGGTGATTTAGTAGAAATTTTGGATGGAATGACCAATTTGACACGATTAAGATAGTTTAGGGACCAATTTAATTAAAAAAAATAGAATAGGGGCCAATTTGACCAAATGCCAATAGTTTGGGGACTATTTATGCCAATTTGCCTAAATTTATAGCAAATGTTATATCAGGTCATCTGCCATTAGAAAGATACATCAAGGCACTAATAGCACTCAAATATGGTACTTCAGGACCAATTAATCCTTCAACACTTTCTTGAGATCTAAAAATATCTTTATTTACATCGAGTGACCTTACAATGATTGGAATACTCAATGAATTTGCTTTGTCCATGTAAAATCTTTTTAAAACTTTAGCTATTTATATTGACTGATAGATAAAAATTTCATCATTCATATACTCAATTTGTAATCTAAAACAAAACTTGGTTCTTCCAAAATCTTTAACTTCAAATTCTCTTAAGCACTTTGTAGCTTTTTGTAGCTCTTCATGAGATCCAACAATATATATTGTCAACATATATAACAAGTATTACAAAACCAAATTCATATTTCTTAATAAAAACACATGAACATATCTAATTATTCTTATAACTTGATTTCAATAAAAATTTACTAAGAAGATTGTACTACATACGTCCAGATTGTTTTAACCCATATAATGATTTCTGCAATTTTGTAGAGTAATTTTCACGTGGGCCATCATAAGCCTTGGGAAAATTGAATCTTTCTGGGATTCTCATATAAATTTCATTCTCAAGGCTTCCATATAGATAAGTCATAACAACATCCATTAGATGCATGCCAACTTTTTCATGAACTACCAAACTTATAAAATATTGGAGTGTAATAACATCAATAACAAGTAAACAAGTTTGATCATAATAAGTGTTGAAAAGCCTATTGGTTATAAATAAGTGTTTGTGAATCGCATCTTTCCATTGAGTCCACTCAACTCTATGCCTACATTTTTCAACTTATGATGGATCAAAATTTTCATTCTCCTTGAAAATATCAAAGGCTACATTATATGCAAATGCATCATCAATAATTATTTTCTTTCTATCCCAACTTTTATTAGAAGTGATATAATTGATAGAGATTTCAACATTATCTCCATCATTTGTAGGTGGAATCTTTTCATCAGTTGTTCCTTGGTCTTCTTTTTCTATTTATTCAATATGATCATTTTGATCATTTAATCCTCTTTTCTTTCGAGGATTTTTATCCTTAGAACCAACAGGTTAGCTATGTTTCTGTCATGTTTTTGATTCAACATCAATAGGAGTTATATTTTGTCCTATAGAGGCTTCTACTCTATAGGTGTATCTATAGTTAGAATATGCGATTTAGTGATTCTACTAGAGTCAGCAAAAGTATCTGGCAATTGATTTGTAATTCTTTGCAAATGAATTATCTTTTGAACTTCCAGTTTACTTATGCTTGTGCATGGATTTAAATAACTCAATGATGTTGTCCATGAGTGTTCTATTTTATGCCATTTATTTTTTCTCCTAATTTGGGAAAAAAAAAATTCATCAAAATGGCAATCCACAAATCTTGTTGTAAAAACATTCCTTGTCAAAGGTTCAAGATATCTTACAATTGATGGAAAATCATACCCAATATATATCCTTTGAGGACCCATCTTTGTACATTGGGTTGGTTCAATTAGAACATATACCGCAAATCAAAAAATTCTCAAATGAGCAATATTAGGCTCTGAACCAAAAGCCAACTGTAAAGGAGAATAATTATGATAATTCAATGGCCTTAAACGCACAAGTGCTGCAGTATGCAAAATGGTATGCCCCAAACAGATGCAGGGAGATTTTTTCTCATTAACAATAGTCTTGCAATTAATTGCAACCTTTTGATAAATGATTCAGCTAGACCATTTTATGTATGAACATGAGCTACTGGATGTTTAACAATTATTCTTATCGACATGCAATAAGAATCAAATGCATGCAAAGAAAATTCACCAGCGTTATCTAGGCGGATTTGTTTAATTGGATAATTAAGAAATTGTGCTCTCAAGCGAATTATTTGGGCAAGTAATCTCGCAAACACTAAGTTGCGAGTTGATAATAAATAGACATGCAACCAACGGATTGATGCAACAATTAAAACCATAAAATATCTAAATTACACACATGGTGGATTAATCGGTTCACATATATCACCATGAATCCGTTTTAGAAATGTAAGACTTTAAGCTCCTACTTTCAATGGTGAAGGTCTTACAATTAATTTTCCTTTAGAACATGCAGCATATAAGAGCTATCTGATGTCAAAATCCTTTGACTTTTCAGATAATGACCATATATAGCCTCAATTATTTTTCACATCATAATTGATCTTGGATGGTTAAAATGATTATGTCAAATTTTAAATGTATTGGGTTTAGTAAATTTCTAGTTTACTAAATAATGCGCTTTAATAGCATGAATTTTAACATAATATAAGTCAGAGGACAGATATGATAATTTTTCCAAGAAAGATTTATTACCATATATCATTTGAGTAATGCACAAATACACATGACTATTATCCTCCATAGTTTCAATATAATATCCATTACATTAAATATCTTTAAAACTCAATAAATGTCTTCGAAACTTGGAGAAATATAGTGTCTTGTCAGTCACGATTATAGTTCCTCTTGGTAATAATATACTAGCTCTTCTGAAACCTTCAGTAAGTTTTGCACTACCAATTATTGTAGTAATACTTGCTTCCCCATATTCAGATGAGACAAATATTTTTCATATTTAAGTGTGGTGTGTGTAGTTCCAATGTTAATTAGACATACATCATCTACAACATTTTTCAACCCATAAAATGGGACAATAGCCATATGTTAATAACAAAATATTTATAAACTTAAATATTTGAACTTCAAAAGTATGATAAAAGAACTACAAAACAATAATTTAAACTAAACATCAAAATAACAATAGATAAAATATATGATAAACATATAATATTCTAATATTTACAGACATTTCAATCTCCAATCAAATGATCAATTCTTCCTTCTGGATGTTTGAAAATGTCAACCACATCCAGGTGAGTAACATCAATGTTAACATCATCAAGATCAGTGTCATCATTTTCTCCATGGATCAAATTTCAAGAAGTAAAGTTCGCTTTAACATTTTTACCTTCCTTTTCGACAGATGCTTGATAAAGATCAACTAGATGTTTTGTCGTACGATAGGTACAAGACCAATGATCTTTCATGCCACAACGATACCATATATCTTCATGGTTTTTTGAAACCATATTTCCTTTATCATTATTCTTTGTCCACTTCTGGTGTACATCAATATTTTTGACATTTGAATCTTTATTTCGATAACTGCAATTATAAGGGCCAAACTTATCACGACTACGTATGGATATATCCATGATCATATCTACGACCACGACCACAATGAGTACGAAAATGATCTCTTCTAGGATCATTGGTTCTAATAGCGTTTACTTTCGAAAATGGAGTAGAACTTGCAGGTCGGGCTTCATGATTTTTTAATTAATAACTCATTATTTTGTTTTGCAACAAGAAGACAAGAAATTAGATCTGCATATTTCTTCAAACCTTTCTTTCGATATTATTGCTATAGGACAATATTTGATGCATGAAAATTAGAGAACGTTTTCTCCAACAAATAATCATTTGTCATTTTTTCCCACATAACTTTAATTGCAAAACCAATTTAAATAACACAGAATTATATTCATTTAATAATTTAAAATCCTGAAACCGTAAGTGCATCCAATCATATCGTGCTTTAGGGAGGATGACTATCTTTTGGTGGTCAAATCTTTCTTTCAAAATTTTTCACAAAATGAGTGGATCTTTCACAATGAGATATTCCATTTTTAGATCTTCATTAATATGGTGACAGAGAAAAATCATAGCTCTCGCTTGATCTTATGCTGATGATTGGTTATTTTGCATAATAGTGTCTGTCAGACCTATCACAGCAAGATGCATCTCAACATTTAATGTCTATGACTAATAATCTCTTCCAGAAATTTCAAGAGCCACTTAAGCTTAGTAAGATTTGTCATAAGAGAGAAATAACATACCTTTTTACTCTTTAAGATAAACTTCAAATGCTTACTCAATTGGTAAGAACTTTGTGCTGCTCACTCTTGTGAAAAACTTCAAGAACTTACTCAATTGATTAGAGTTTCGTGCTGATAACGTGTTATGAAATCGTAGAAATACATCAGAATAAAAATAGGAACGAGAACAGTATAAAAGTAACAAGAGAGATATAAAGAGAGAGAGAATTTCATTGATTTCTTAACTTTTCGAATTATTACAAATGAATCAAAAGACCTATTTATAGAAAAAGTTTGATCTTATCTTTAGGGATATTGCATCATCGATGACGTTATCGTCATAATTACTTTACGTCTCTCAAGGTAAAAGAATCATGTTTATCCTATCGTTATAATAACTTTACATCTTTTATAGTAAAAGGATAATGTTAATACTTTCGTCATAATTACTTTATGTTACTCAAAACGAAAAGATAATGATAATCATTTAAAATGATCGTCATCCATTTGAATTACGAATCTTGAGGTAAGAGATGATGATAACTTTTGAAGATTATGAACATCTACAAAATTTAATGTGTTTCATAACAAATTTATATTTGTAAAATAAATTTAAAATTATTTTTTAAAATTTGTTAATTGTTAAACAAAATTACAAATTAGTATTATAATATTTTTAATAAAAACTCTCAACATTTTGTTATACTTTTGGTCAAATTAGAGAAATAAAAAAATAATTTATTTTATATGTTAATTTCATTAAATACTATGTACAAGCAATTTCGATAATTGAATTATTCAAAAAAAAAAATTCAAATAGTTTAACATATACGATGATAATTTTGTCACTTTTTTAATAAAATTATTTAATTTTTTTGACAATTTTCATTAAAAAAAATAGAACTATTTACTATTTTGGCATAAACTATTACATTTGTTGCAAAGTTTTTTGAGGAATGAGGAAGCAGTTCATTGCATAAGATGGAATCACCTGAATAATGGATTGAATAACGATCTGTCTACCTGCAAAAGATAGAGATTTTTTCTTCCAATTTGATAATTTATTCCACATACAATCAATCAAATAACGAAAAACCTGTGACCGAGATTGTCTAATACCAAAGGGAAGACCAAGATATTTATCATGTGTGGCACCAATTTGAATCTGTAATTGTTGTTGAATAGAATCTTTCTTCTCCACATAAACCATTTTACTAAAGAATAAAGTTGATTTTTGAAAGTTAATCTTTTGGCCAGACATACTCCCTTAAATGTGGAGGATGCTGAGAATTTCTGCAACTTCATTGCTATCTGCTCTAAGAAAGAGAAGACTATCATCAGCAAAGAATAAATTTGATAGCGAGTCCTAAATGACCAAATGGTAAACCATGAATTCAACCATAAAGTTCTGCTTCTTGTATCAAAGCTAAAAAACCTTCGGTGCTTAAGACAAATAAAAAATGGCAAGAGTGGATTGCCCCGGCGGAGGCCTCTCAAAGGAAAATAGGAAAAAAAAAAAAAAAAATAGAAAAGGAAACAATACTAACACATCACATAATAGCATTAAGAAAGATAGGGAGAAAATCCATACCCACCAATTCAAAGAAACATAAATAATTAAGCGATTGGATAGAAGAATTTTCGTAATAATTATTTTTAAAAAAAAAAAAAAAAACCATTTTAGAAAAAAAAAAAATCTAAAGGTGTATTTGGATTGGAGTTTTTTTTTTTAGTTTACTCATTTTTTTACAAGAAGAGTTGAGTGGATTGCGAAAAACGAGGAGTAAGGTAGGGACAAGTTAAGAAGTTTCTAGTAAGTGGGGGACAAAAATAATATATTTTATTAATTAATATATTGATGATATTGTTATTGAATTAATATATATTTATATATTTTTTATTAAGTGTAATGATTTTTTTATTAATTTTTTTGCCAAGTGGGCAGACATGAACAGTGTCATGTCAGGTGGTGTCCAAACAAGTACACTACATTTTTTTTGAGTTTGAGTGAAAAACTAAAAAAAAAAAAAAAAAACTTCAATCCAAATATACTCTAAATTTTTCTTGGAGAAGAAAAAGACAAAAACATAAAATATATAATTGGGTTAGAAATCATGAGAGTCAAATGACAAAAAACCCCGTTAAATTTAAAGAATTGCCTAAAAGAGCAAAAGTAGCCCCATGTAAAGAAAAATTGAGGACAATTATTGGAGGCCCAACATGGAAAGAAAGGTTAGTAGTCCAATGATCCGTCAAACCAGTAATAGGGTTAACTATTAAGTGGTCCCAAATGACAAAATGAGGTGGCAGTGGGCCCAGTTGATCCGCTATGTAAGAACCTTAATGGGAGACAATCCATTTTAACAAGGACTAACTTGTCTCCATGTTTGGAATTGGAAAAAAGAGTTGTGTGACCTGAATTTTTTTTAATCTAATGTGCCAAATAAAAAATTTCTATTTTGATTCACGTTTGTCACGATTTTATATTGTATTTCAATTATATTTTATAATTAAGAGTTTTTTTTATAAATATTTTTTTTGAATTAATCGAATAAATATATCAAATATTAGTAACCTAATATGTTGGACTAATTCAAAGGAGATTCACAAAAAATCCTCAAAAATATAAGTATAAAATTGAAATATTGTCTTTTGTCATCTACGAGATAAATCAAATTTAAATAAGATGAGTCATGCTAATCGAGTTATTACCTTGTTCTCTTTCCTTATTATTATTATTATTATTATTTTGTCTTAATTTTAAATTTGATATTCTTTTTAACTATTTTAAGGTTGAATAATTTAAAATCGAGTTAAATTAGATTTTTTTTTTTTTTTTTTTTTTTTTTTAATATATAAGGTTCAAATTTGAGTTAGATATTATTGAAAAAAAAATTTAAACTCTTAATTATTTAGACTAATAGAGTTACCCTCATTCTTTGTTTATCAACTTTTGTTCTAAAAATCAATTTTAAAAAGTTTTTATTTTATTTTACTTTAATTATATCAAAATATTTATTAATCTATTAAATTAATAAGACTTTTTTTTTTTAATATTCATTGTTAATTTATTGACTTATACATTTTTAATATTATAATAAACATAATTACTTTTATTCTAATTAATTTTTAATTGAATTAAATTAAACATCTTTTTTAATTTCTTTTTTTTAGTATTTATTTATTTATTTTTAAAAGTCAAATTCGAGATTCGATTAAAAAGAGTCAAATTTTTTGTAAGTTCTTTTTTTATGTATATAATTTTAATTTTTTAAATATTTTTATTTGTAACGTGTCTCAAATTTATAATTTATTGAATCATAAATGAAATTGCTATTAATTAAGTTACATTTTCTTGATTAATTTCTTGTGGATTATATTTATATATATATATATATTTAAAATATATGTACATTAACTCCAAAAAGTAGGTGAGTTGGTAAAATGTTCTTCTAACTTAAGTAAAATCGCATGATCCAAACTAATTGGAACACATTCAAGATATTTCGTGCACTAAACAAAATATATATATATATATATATATATATATATATGTACATTGGAACAGGATGTTAGAGGCCCCGGATGTTTATGTCAAATTCTCTAACTGAGGAAGACCAAACTCTTGCCTTTAACTTGGGAAACCAAAAAAGCTATGTTGAACCCTCATGATTACATCTTTGTATCTTGGGATAGCCCAGACAGGAGCCAATATGCCCTCACTTAATTAAAACCACACCTCTCTCTCTCTCTCTCTCTCTCTCTCTCTCTATATATATATATATATATATATATATATCTAATCTATATATATCTATATATTTCTTTCCAACTCTCTTTTGCTTTTTTTGTCAAAGTTCAATGGGGAAGTTCTGTCTTCCTTGTAAAGAAACAAAAGCAAAATGAACAACAAACAGCTAGTGGTACCACCCCAATTGCCCAATCAATTACTTAATATATATATATATATATATATATATATAATTAGCTATTGGTGAAGGGTGCCTGGAATATTTAAAATTTAAATAAAATAATTTTATTGTTATTCTTCACGTTACTATATATATTTTTATCGATTCATTTAAATTTTTTAGTTTGAATTTTTTATCTTTATTTTATTGTTTTATTCTATTATTATAAATAATATTATTATTTTTTATTTATTTGTCTAATATTTTTTTTCCTTTTTATTAATAAAATTTCACTTAAAAAAAAAAAAAAGGAAATGAAAAAGATGTAGTTGTAGGAGTCTCATGATCTACGATCTGATAGGTCATGAGTTTGAAACACGTCAAAGGTAAAAGTATCTCAATTTAGATAAATAATAATAATCTATTTTAGTCCTCATATTTTATTGAATTTTCACAATTTTGATTCTTTTACTATATTTTTTTTATCTTTTGATTCTTATACTATTTTTAAGTGATTTTTTTTTTTTTCATCCTTTTAATCATATTTTGACTAATTTTTGATCAAATTAGAATTTTACTTTAGTGTTCATACTCATTCTAACTTGGTCAAACAAGTTAAAAAATTTGTAAGAAAAAGAATATATAAAACTCATTATAGAATTGTAACTTTATAAAAGAAAAAAAAAAAAAATATATATATATATATATATATAGTCCAAATATAATTTTATATATATACATACGCACTAGCAAGGGCAAATAGAAAAATATTGCTATTTCTTTAGCTTATTTAAATATCTAATGAAAAAAGTGGTCATATATGTAAACACACAAATGGAAATGACAATTAATGTTTCTGTTTTTTTGAGAAAATAATATCATTGATTTAGTGAGGAGTACGTGGTGTGCCACATACGTAGCCTGCTGTTTTAATTAAATGATTAGGTTATAAGTCAAGCTCATCACCACTACTTTTATTTATTTAATTATTTGACAAAAGATCGATTAATTATATATAAATCCATCAGTTATATAAGTGTACGATAAAAATCTTGCTATATATATATATTATGAATTCACTACCGTCTTCCTCCTGTATGCAAAGTTCATCTCTCTTGTTTTATTATTATTTTCCCCTCCTAATATATATATATATATATATATATATATATATGCAATAAAGTATATATATATATGCATGGTAAGAACATCCCATCATTTTTTTTTTTTTTTTTATAACAAAATTCTATGGGAGAAATTAGGGACAACAAAATGATGTGATTTGATTTCAATATATATATATATATAATCGGTTTAAAATATATTTTAAATTTTTAAAATTAATTATGTTTTACTTATTAATAATTTGTTGCACTAAATGTTAAGAAATTTAATAATTAGTTCTCCTTAAAGTAAAAGTTTTAAATTTGAATTGTGTGTATTAAAAAAAAAAAAAAAAAAAACAAGTATTATAAGAACTTGTTTTCGAGAAAAGAGCTTGACCTAACTCAATTCACTATAGAGAAAAACAACTCTTTTATTATTACGTATGTAAAAAATGTCTTTAAAAATACTTTAATAGATTAAAAAAATGTATGAAAAAATTTTAATTTAAAAATAATTTAAAAACTCTACATAAAATACACTTTGAGGCTATTGAGACAACTATATGAGAGTTGAGCCGTTTATATTAAATATATCAAAATATAGAAAACACTTTAATATATATATGCCAACTAAAACGTTTAAAAATGCTCTGATAATTTTATTTTTTTTTAGTGACTAAAGATTAATTAATGAGACTCAAAAAAATTATCTCATAACATGGACTAGTAATAATAATAATAATAATAAACACATGCTACTTCAGAAAACAAAGGTATAAAATACTGATTAATTAGATAATTTCAATGATCCAAGAAAGTAAGAACTTGAATTATAATTTACAAACAAGGATGATTACCATATAAAGAGGTCCCTAGGGGGCCCTTTAACTGTTGAATTTATTAAATCCAAATTTAGTAAAGAGGAATAATGATATTTATATTAAAAAAAAAAAAACGCTATAAATATTTCTAAAGAACCTATACTAACTGAAAAAATTGCATCTTTGATAAATTCATACCAATTCGTCGAATTTATCAACTTTTTATGCAAAAGATTGATCGACGGAGTTAACCATTTAGATAATATATCAACATTAACTCTCTCTTGATTGAAAGGAATTCCTATAAACCCAACGAACAGAGTAAATAGGCCCAATACAAGTAGAGGAAATAACATATCAGACATATATATATATATATATATATATATATATATATATGTAATAACATTAACTTTTACAGTCTTAAAAAATAAACATGAAGTAAAATTAATACTTTTGTAAGGATAAATAATTAATTTTATCCTTTATATTTGTAATTTAATTTATTGTGGTTATTTATATTTATTTTTTTACTAATGTGATTCTTTAATAATCTTTAACCAAATTAAAATGATCATTTTTCTGTTAAATTATAAAATTTTTCTTATTGTGATTCTTTAAGAATCTTTAACCAAATTAAAATGATCATTTCTCTATTAAATTATTAAATTTTTCTTAGTTTTTTTTAATTATATTTTTAAGAGTATTTTTGTCAAGTAAAAATAATAAAAATATCATGTAAGTATTTTTTCTATTTTTGAATTAATAAAGTATTCCTAAAAATATAAAATAAATAACATAGGGTTATTTATTTAACGGAGTAAAGATTACTTTGGTTTAGTCAAAAATTCTTAATAAATTACTTTGGTTAAATATAAATATATATAGAGAATCACAACAAATTAAATTGCGTACAAAGATATATATAGGATAAATTAATTATTTATCCTATTTGTAAATAAATAATAAAATATTTTGTCATGGATACATATATATAGTTGTAATAAGAAAGGTTATTATTAACAATTTATTGATCTATTTAGTTATCTTTAAATATGGTCTTAAGTTTAAACATTGTATATAGAAAAACGAGCATTAAGCAGAGTTTCCTTCCTAAAAGAAATTTGACATTGCTCAATTTCAAATTAATCGAAATTCAAAGTATTTATGAGTATCGAGGGATTAAAAAAAAAAAAAAAATTCCATGTGATGTTAGTAATAGTACTGATGGAATAATTATAGTACAATTTCTTAATTTATTCTTTACTATTCAGGAAGAATTGTATTTGGGACAAACCACACGTTCCTGGCATCATTAAATATTGTATTACTTAATTGAGCTTTTAAAATATTATTAAAAAGGGGTGATTTGATATTTACTATAATTATCACGTAAGAATTAATATATATATATATATATATATATTTTTTTTTTTTTCCGAGAAAGAGTCAAATTTTACATGTATATCGGTGTACCAAAAGAAAAAAACTTAAGGTTTGAGTTGGCTGGTTATTGTACATGATAAAGACCACACCGTGTCCAATAAGGATGTCCCAACAAGGGGTCCATTTCATGTTCATTGATCTCTCTTTAGGGGAAAAGGCCAGCTCCTCTTGCCTTGGTTCATTTCGCCATCATCATCTACTTTTTCTTTTATTTTGGCTTCGTATAAAATCCATCTTCTATCTCCAAGAGAATTCAAACAATAAATTAAACTGTTGTTAATTAATTAGTACATATCAGCTAGCTGAATTCCATGGAGAATAATCACCGACGACGACGAAAGAACAATTCCGGCGACAAGTTTTCTTTCCCTGTTTTTCCTCTAGTTGAAGACCATGGCAGCGGCGCCTGTGCAAGTGATCATCCCCTCTCACCGAATTCTCCTGCTGATCACCTGTTCTTTAACGGCCGTCTTCTTCCTCATGCATTCCCGTGTCAACCCACTACAAACACGTATTCTTTCTCCAGATCAACCAGTATAACAAGCAGTGTGAGCAGCAGCAAGGATTCTTTCTTGTCGTCCCGTAGCAACAGTAGTAACAGTAGAAGTAGCAGCTGCAGCAGTGCAAGAACGAGCACCAGTGCTGAGGCAGCAGCAATATTGTTATTATCAGAGAGGAAGCTATTGACTGATCAGCCAAAAGTTTCGAGCGACTGGTACGGGTACCGAGCAAAGAAGCCCGTTCTGACGTCGTCGTCACCGCATTACGGATCTTCTCGACGTTGGCAATTCATTATGCCGGCACCACCTCCAACAATGAAGAACCACCACCACCTGCAGCAGCAGGGTAAGGGCTGTTCACGCACGAGGAATGTTGTTCATCATCATCATGGAAGTGGTGAACGAGAAGAGTTGAAGAACAAGACGAAAGCCAAAAAATTAGATTGGACAGGAAGAGGAACGTGGTTCGGGTGGAGATTTTTCAAGTCCTTCATGTCTGCATGCAAAGAATGCCATGCCATGAAGCCATCGCCGAGAAAGTATCCTCCCAATTAATTAATTAATTAAGGGAGTTCCCACTTCCCAGAAAACCACATTTCTCAAACCGTTTACATTTTCTTTTTGCTCCCTTTTCCACTAATTGGCAATATTTCTTAATCGTGGATTATCTGATCTATTGTTCTGTAAACCCCTGTTACTATATATATATATATCATGGATTTCTTCACAATATTACGAGATCTAGATGGCAAAGATCAGCTACCGGGGATGGATTTAATTTGTTGGCTAGACTTTACGACAGTGTTTTGCACTCATGTGTCCGCACATTAATTATATATATATATGCCCATGAATCTTGTAAATCCCACATATATATATATATATAATTGCCAAAAGGAGTTTGGAAGATATTATTATTGCTCACAATTATTGACATTTTGGATAGGAAAAAAAAAAAAAAAAAAATGAACGCTCTAATTTGTAAAAGGACAAAGAAACTTTATTGATATTAATTCCACATCATTTTTATTAGAAGCTTCTATGCAAACTCTGCAATTCTTTTCTTATAATGATATATTGCAAGAAATGCTAAGGACAAAACTGTTACTGGAGTTAGGGTTTTCAGCTCGGCTCAATAAAAAAATTATTTTTTGCAAATAACGAAAACAGCGTATTTGAATCAAATAACTAATCTACTTTTATAAATATATGTGTATATATATATATATATAAACATTTAGAGTTTTAGTAATTTTGATTTTTTTTAAACAAAAAACAATAATCTAAATAAAATGTTAAAAAATTATTGTACTTGTACCTTTAGAATAGTTTTTTTTTCATATCTAAAATCACCAAAATTTGATTTATTTAAGATATAAAACATCAAAATAAAATATTTAGAATTAAACGTAATAAAATCTTAAATGTTGGGTCTAAATCTAGTTATTATATATATATGTGTGTGTGTGTGTTTACAACTTGCAACTTGCAGATGTTTTCTACACTGGGATTAAGACTTTGATGGAAGCCGCAGATACAGAATCCTCAAGACAAGACGGCTCTTTTTTGTTTTTTTGGTCTATCCATTCACGCCTGTAACAGTAACAGTATTGGTCTTAAGAAAAGAAAAAGATGGGTTTTTTCCCTTTCTTTTTCTTTTCCTCTATAGATATATATCCATATGTCTTGTACATGTAAAGAAGTAAAGGGCTACTGCACTCCTAAAGATACTATGGGATATATCAGGCCCTTAGGACTCATGACTTTATATAGGGTATAAGGACTACCCTATATATGCTTATACATGTCCTTTGGATACTTATAGACAATGTTATTGCGAAAGGAAGATTCACCACTAAATGACCCAAAGAAAGTAGTGTAGTGCTGGCTGACTAATCTGGAGGCCTCTAGCTCCAACTCCAAACCACAAAAAATAGGTTCCTCAAAACACACTTCATGGGCGGGCTGTGCATGGGAATGTCTTCTTATTATTATTATTATTACAGGCACTCAAAAATCTTAAAACCTTTTATTGTAAGAATACCCATGTTTAGGACTGACCTTGAGGCGGTGGGAACAACATATATGACCTCGGTGATAAAGGGCTACGATGCTTGAAACGTGGCATCACCCGTCCCCTTGATTGATGAACACTGTGGAAGAGGAAGTCACTCATGACCACCCACATATCGACTCAAAAAGGACATGCAAATGCAATCCATACATACATATACATATATTTATATATATATATATATAAAAGTACCCACCAATCAGGAATACTAAGTACTAGGTGGCAAGTGTAGAAGAAGAGGTCCCCTATAATTTCTCCTCTTGACCAGGCAATCAAAGGTTATTAGGCAGTATGATTAGTCAAGCAAATATAACACAAAGTAAAGTATTCTTTTTTTACTTCTTTTTATACTTTTGTCCTTATTCGTCACTACACATGCTTTACCAACAGTTAGCACAACTTGGGAGTCTAACACGGTTCAATTCTAAATTAATTGAAATCTAAAATGATTATTGAAGATGAAGAAAGAACATTTGCAAGTAAAATAGTACGTAAAACTAAGTTCAAGTTTTGAAGTCTAAAAACAAGTCGGGAAATGATGCATTGGATCAAAGAACAAGATGAGGAAACACTTGATACAAATGCAGAATTATAAGCAGGAAGCTAAGAGCTCAAGGGCTTTTCCTAAATACAACATGTTTTCCTTTTTCCCTTAATCCCATCTCATACAACCACCCCACCCCCTGCTGAACTACTACTCCAAGAAAGTCTCCATGACATCAGAGTACATCCCTGCTTCATGATTCCTATAATCTCCAGGATTATTATTATGCTGATGATGATCAAGTGAAGTTGATGAAGACGAAGAAGTCATTCTTGCAGGCAATGTAAAGCTCCTCTTAAACTTGTTGTCCATTTTCCTAACGTTATCTGGATGACTACTATTATCCAAGCTTAAGAAGTCATTTGGATTTGCAGTGGTACCGTTGCTGTGCAAACTGGAAACATCTGAGTTCGGATTCTTTCCTTCCATGATGAGCGAGTGGTGATGATTCTGGTCCCCTGACTTGGTTCCTAAACTGTCCGGATTAAACAAAAGCTTAGCATCATCCGTCCTTCCGGTCAGAGCATTAAAGAAAGACAGCCCATTAGGCCACTTGATATCGTTGTCGGAGGGATCTGCAGCTATCATATCTTCCATCATTCTTGGTTCAGAGGAAGAATGAGGAAGAAGAAACATATGAGTCTCGTCTTTGGACTGCGGGATCCCGAGCCTTGCAGAAGAGTTGTGAAAATTCTGTGATGCAAGAATCTGATGATTTGCCGTAGGAAGAGGCCTTTGACCCCAGTTGAAGAGGGGAGGGGGAGGGCGAATTGGTATGGCTGCAGGTTGTTGTTGCTGCTGCTGCTTCATGGCAACTGGGGTTGTAGATGAAGCACTATTCCTTGTTGATGAGAATAGCTGAGATAGGTAAAACCCAGATTGGTACCCTAATGATTCAAAAGTATGTCTCATCCTCAGGACAAAGTGAAGGTCTTCAGGAATCTGACCCAAAAGAAAAAACCCCATCATAACCAACAGCAAGTTCATTAATATCCATACCATACCAGACCAGATCAAATCCAGTACATTACATAACATGTGCTTCCTACCTCTAGAAATGAGATGACAAATTAAATAGCCAAAGAAACTCACAATCTTGCAAGAACCGAGCTGCAGAAGTCCATGACCAGCTTGTATCACGGCAATAGTCTTCAGCAGATCAAGACAAACCCGGTCAAAAATATATATATATATATAGGAAAAGAAGACATGGATGCAAAATTACAAACAAATACAAGACATTAGAAAGGAAAAAAAAATGAAGAAACCTGAATCCCTGACTCAAACTGATCAGTCCACTCCGGGGGAAGCTGCAAATTAGCCAATAAAAAGAAAACAACAAGCGATTCATTTCATCAAAGAACTGATATGGTTCTTAATTAATTAGCTGACAGAAAAGCTAGCTAAAGAGGAATGGGGCAGCTGACTTAATTTCCCATACCATATATATATCATTCATTATAAGTACATACCATTGGGGGTGGTATGAATCAGTTACAAGGGAAGAACAATCAACAAGGAAAAGGGGGAAAAAAAAGGCGTGGGGGGGACTTTGTCCGGATGTATACATACAGCATCAAATGAACTCTGCCAGTAATTGGAGATATTTGGTTCACATTCAGTAGGTTCTTTGAAAACCCATTTATGACACTTATCAGAAGCAACTTTCCCCATCAAACTGCAACACAATACAATCCCAATCAGAACAGGAAATATGTATGTATATATCAACAGTTTTTTTTTTTTTTTTTTTTTAAAAAAAAGGGGTTCTTGTGTTTTTTGACTTTTTTTTATTTTTAGTGGGTGCAGTCCTGACTGTATCCATCCATTATCAACATAATGATCCGGATGGGGGGAGGGGGAGAGAGAGTGAGCAGGAAGGACAAAATTAAAATCCAATACAAAAGCACCTACCAAGTACCCACCCTTCTCCATAATTATACAACTGAATGGACATTTTGCTGAAGGCTTTTCTGACAGGATCCTCTCCATCAATTTCATCCAAACACTCCCCGACTCTTCCTCTGCAGAACCCATCTTCCCACATCAACATCCTGTGATATACACATTAAAATAAATAGAACCATCCAATAAAATTACCACTAGCATACACAACTGTTCCAAGAAATTATGCAAATTTCATTTTTGCTCAATTAAAAAAGAAAAAGGTACATAGATGCAGCATAAACACACACTACTCACAGGCTACCATTGTCGTCCCCAACTTTACAACCATTGCCACCTCTAACTCTCCTGCAAGCACAGAAGAGAAGGAGAGAGAGAGAGAGAGAGAGAGTAATCAAAGCAGGAGAGGGAAAAAAAAGTGTATGTAGTAATTAGTAGACATTTTAAAAAATCAAAAGGACAGAATTGACGCAACAAAAAACCAGAGGAGGAAAAGAAGAGACATACGGGCGAGGGCGAATGGTCCAGAAGACTGAGTAAGTCCAGTCTGAGTTGAGACAGACGCTTCGGAGGGCCTCATGAAGGGCCATCATCCCAACTGCTTCTTTGCTCCTATCTGATGCTCCTGAGCCCACCATCTCCCTCTCTATCTCTCTCTCTCTCTCTCTTCCTTTATAAAAACTCTTTTCCTTGACTCTCTCTCTCTCTCTCTCTCTATATTACCTAGCTATGGACTGTGCAAGTCTTGGTCTTCTTCTTATGGGACGGGAGCTTCAATAACTTATCTTCTTTTTACAACATCTCTATATTTCTTCTTCTTATCAACCACTAGACTGCAAGACTCTTTCTTCATCGTCCCCCCCACACACACACACACAAAAACCACTCCTCCTCTCTCTGTCTCTCTCTTAAACTTTCTTTTTCTCCATTGCTTTAACACTTTATTTTTTTTTCACCTTCCTCCCCCACCCCGTTATCAGATTACCAAAACCTGATTACTTTTGGAAGGGTCATTTGGTCTGGGGGAAGCAATTTCTTTTCTTTTCTTTTCTTTTTTTTAATAATAATAATAATAATAAGGAAAAAAGAGAACAGTTGACAGAGAAAGTGAGAAGGGATTGAAAATGTGTGCGTGTGTGATGACTGAAGACGTTTGGTTTTAGGTTTGTTTGTTTCTGTATTTTGCCGTGAAAAAGTGTGGGGACACTTTTTTTTTTTTTTCTCTCTCTCTCTCTCTCTTACAATGCACACACACTATCAGAGAGCAGGCAAGAAGGTCAGTGCCATATAAGAATCCTATTCAAATTACCTCCTTACCCTTTTCTCTTCGTTTTGTCAAGGGGAAAAAAAATAAATAAATACATATATCTACATAGATTTATAGATATAATAAAGAACAATTTTTTTAGTAATCTAAGTTCTTAGTATTTTTGGGCCATGTATGTCCTCATACAGTCATCGTATTGGTTCTTTTAATGAAATTTTTGCACGGTTTTTTATTTGATCAAATAAAACTAAAGATAAATTTAATGGTTAAAATAATATATTGATTGTAAATAAATATATTAGTGACATTAACATGATATAGGGTAATTAGAGGACTGTCTATAAATTTTATTAGAAAAATCAATATGGCAGTCCGTAAAAACATTAAAGACCTACATGTCGAAGAAAAAAAAATGATAGGAACTTAAATTGTTAAGAATCACTAAATCAGGGACTAAATGAGCGAGGATTAGTCCTGGTGTGTTGGTCAGGATGCCAAGTACTAGTATCCTCGCATTGCGCGTGCGAATATCCTCGTACTATTGGGCATCCCTAAGTAGATTAATATGAGAAAGACTAAGTTAGGTAATTATAAATAATAGTACTATAAAAATAAAAATATAAGATTTAATTTGAGAAAATAAAATAATTACCGACGAAAATGAAAAGTTTTTCCAATCTTATGAGGGTTAACAATTTACTCACTCCCATCTTTCAACCATAATTAATAATCTTTCCATACTAAAAATTTATGTCAATACAAGGGAATTGTGGAATTATTAATACATATATATATATATACATAGATTAATATAATCTAAAAAATATTAAATACTTATCTTTTTTTAATTATCATCTAACAATATTTCACCTTCTTTGAAAAATAATAATGATAAATCACTCCCTTTATATATTTTTATCTCTTTTTTACTTTTAAAAAAAAAAAAATTGAATTTTTATTATTAAAAATTAAAATAAGTTTTAAGCTTATATTCTCTTATATAGAATAATTAATAATGGATATTAAGTATTATATATTATATAAAAAGGTATCTAGAAAAAAAAAATAATAGATGGATTACATTAAACATGAAGAATTGGATGATCAAGTAAAATACCAAGGGGAGGAAAAATTCATCCGACACGACTTAATTTTATATTATTTAAAGTTTAAAATAACTATCCGATACCATCGAAAGGTTAAACAAAAGGGCGAGGGAATAGTTAGGATGAATTTTTATTTTATTAAAAGATAGAAATAATAATTTCAAAATATATATATATATATATATATATATATATCTTTTGTTTTTCCTGCTTCAAATTTGTGATTAATTTTATGAACACATTGATAATATTTTTAAAGACTTATTCTTTTTTTTAAAAAAAAAAAAATTGAACACATTAATACTATTTTTTATTATTATTATTTTTTGAAAATTGTTACCGACTAATTTATGTCTTTTTGTTCCTAAAAAGGAAAAAACCTCCAAATACAAAATTAGGTTAGGAGATATGAAAGCAAGTTTTAACTAATTAGTGACAAACATTTTGGTGGATCATAATTAATTATATACAATTTAATTGTACCATTACATTATAATAGGTACATAAAATCTCTTTATTTAGTATCAATCTCTACCAAATTAAATATTTACTTGTTTGTCCAAATTCATTTTATACTTGATGAATCAAAACTCTCCAAATCTTTATAGATTACTTGTGCAATAATCAACTTCCAATTTAATTAAAAATATTATAATAATTTTTGATATTTGATGAGTGCTATCAATATTAATTTAATTAAAATTATCTATTTTAATATATGTTAATAGTTATTATATTGAAAGAATACCAAATGCTCAAAAAAAAAAAAAAAAAAATTCATTATTTTGTGTATTATACTAATTATTTTATACAGAAATTTATGATTGGTCAAAAAAAAAAAAAAAAATCAATGTATATATATACATATATAAACTTCTCTTGAGAAGGCTTTCTTAATTTTGCACCCAATTCTCTCATCTAACCCTCATTCAAAACCCCAACCACACACGTAAAGCTTGCTCTTAAAATTGAGGTCCTCTTTTGTATCCATTTGAGCTTTGCCCCCTATTGAATTTTTCTCTCATCACCATTTAAGAATACACTTACAGACTTACAGATTAATAATAATAATAATAGGGGCAAAGTGTTTTAATAACACCTAATCTTTTTTGAATTCTAATTTTTGTACCTTAATATTTTTATTTTTTTTTATTTTTTTGTCGTAAACTTGCACTCGAACGTTTTTTTTATTTATTCCAAAATAGCACTTATGTTACATTTTTCTGTTAAGTTTAAAATTATATCCGTTAGTTTAACTTTTAAGGATATTTTTGTAAATAATGATTTTTAAATTTTTATTAGAGTTTAATTTTAGGAGTATTATTTATTTATTTATTTATTTTTAGAGTTCTTCTTCTTCTTCTCCATTCGCCTCCACTTTTGTCGCCATCTTTGTAACAACTTCATCATCTTCTTCTTTCACTGTTGCCACTATCTGCTACAACAACATGTTCTTTTTCTTTTGTTGCCACCAACATCTGCTACAACAACTCTAAAAATAGAAATGTAAATTTAGTATTTTCCTGCCATCCTGATATTTGCCCATAAATCCAAACCCTCACTCCTTCTATGACCACAAACCCCCTTCTCTCTCTCAATTCTATGTACAAAATATATTGTCACTCTCACTACACATAGAGGTATTTACTTAGTTGTTACTATCAAAAGGCTACCTCTTCTCATCATCTATCTTCTCCTTGTTACTATTAGAGTGATCTTCTCCTTGTTACTATTAGAGTCTGGATTTAAGTTTTTGGGTTTCAATTAGGGGGTGACAATTGTGTCGAGTTGAGCTAAGGTAATTATACTTAATCTGTCAACCTGAAATCGACAAGAACCCGAACTGACACAAAAAGTTGAACTCGAACACGACACGAAAATTGATCATGTCAACCCGCCAACACTATTGCATCATATTAACCTGCTAACTCGATTATTTACCTATTTACCTGAGTGTAATTTATTTATATATAAAATATTAAAATTTAAAATAATAAAAATTATTAAATAATTTAATAATAAATTAAAATATATAATTAAAAAAATAATAATTAAAATAAAAAATTAATTATTATTTAAACTGGTTACACGGTTCAACCCATTTATAACCCGAACACGATTATCATTAAACGGGTTAACCTGCTCTAACACGAACCCGTTTATCTTCAACCCTAACCCGCTAATTTCGTGTCGTATTAGTATCGAGTTATCGTATCGGGTTAGATATTGCCACCCCTACTTTCAATCTTGATTCTTGATTTTTGTTTTTGTTTTTTTCTTTTTAATATGTGTTTGCCAATCTTCTACTAAAAAATAAGCAAAAGTCACTTATTAGAAGGAGGTTGCAACAAGAAAAGAAAAGAAAAACCCTAAAATGAAAAAATTGAATAATACTCCCTCTAATTTTTTTAGTTATTAAGATTTAACCTTTTAAAAAATAAAAAATGTCATTATTTACTAAAGTACCCCTTAAGTTGGCTCGACAAAAAAGACAAAAATACCTTTATCAAAAGTTAATTTAATGGACAAATTTTAAACTTAACAAACAAAATTAAGGGTGACAATATCTAACTCGACACGAACACGACACAAAATTAGTGGGTTAGGATTGAGGATAAACGGGTTCGTGTCAGAGTAGG
Organism: Marsdenia floribunda; assembly: GCA_035583425.1. Classification (NCBI taxonomy): domain Eukaryota; kingdom Viridiplantae; phylum Streptophyta; class Magnoliopsida; order Gentianales; family Apocynaceae; genus Marsdenia; species Marsdenia floribunda. Next base: position 8,471,616 of record JAXGGT010000162.1, on the reverse strand, counting down.
TCAACCCGTTTAATTATAATTGTGCTCTGATTGTAAATGGGTTGAACCCGCGTAACTTGTTTTCAACCCGTAACCCGTTTAGATAATAATTAATTTTTTATTTTAATTATTATTATTTTTTGATTATATATTTTAATTTATTATTAAATTATTTCATAATTTTTATTATTTTTAAATTTTAATATTTTATATATGAATAAATTACATAATATTGATATTTTTATAAGTTAAAAGGCAAAGTATCCTAGTGACACCTGAACTTTATCACATTACCGCTTTTGCACCTAAACTAAATTTCGACCTAAAGTGACACTCCAACTTTTTTTTTCGTTCTAAACTAACACTTCCGTAAATTTTGACCGTTAAGTTTAAAAATTGACTGTTATGTTGACTTTGATAGGGGTATTTTTGTAAATAATGACTTTTAAAATTTTTATTAGGACTTAATTATAATAACAAAAAAAATTAGAAGTACTATTCAATTTATTTTAGAATTTTGCATCTTTCTCTTCTCCTTCATCTTCTCAAACCCGCCGCCCACTGTTACGAATCACCAAATCACCACCGGTAGCCACCAATACTGGAAGTACTACTTCTCACAGTTCAATTGGGTGTTTTGAGAATCGGTAGACGGGAGAAAAGAAACACAAATGCATATAGATGGAACTACCTGCTGCAATTCCGGCTATTTAATTTGTATCCATTTTCTCACACAACCATTGCCAGTGTCTCAAGGTGTGGTCCAGAACATTGCATCCATCCTATTTCCCTTCTCCCCCAACCTCCCCACCCTTTTTCTGAAAACCAAAGTCCAAAACCCCCTTTGTCATCCCTCCGACAACTGAATGTCACAGTGTAATCGACGTCGGTACAGGTGAAGATGCTGGTGGAATCATCGTAAGCGTAGCTGTAGGATATGGGGCAAGCAGACTTGAACATTTGGGAGTACATTGAAGGTTTGTAGGAGGTCGGCTTGCTGTGTTGGCCACTACAACAGTATTCTGGGCGCCCAAAGGCTTTGTAAGCACTCTTACAAGCCTCTCCATCTCCCACTCAAAGCTCGCTAAGATAGATCCGGTTCAGATCTGTAACACAACTCGTCGAAGCACACATCCCATAACCACCTTTCCCTTCCACTATCAGGGGTAAGTTGTACCCATCAACGAGGCTGACGTCGTAGAAATCCTGCCCACCGGTTCCCAAAGAAAACTCGGCCAGCGTCGCTAGCAAAGCAGCTCCTACACCATTACATTCCACCTGGGCAACTTCGACTCCGACAGTGGCGGCGACTGTGATGATGAGTTTGAGAAGTGAAGGAGAAAAGAAAGATGCAAAACCCTAAAATAAATTGAAAAGTACTCCTTTTTTTTTTTTGTTATTATAATTAAACCCTAATAAAAATTTTAAAAGTCATTATTTACAAAAATACTCCTATCAAAAGTCAATATAGCGGTCAATTTTTAAACTTAACGGTCAAAGTTAACAGAAGTGCTAGTTTAGAACAAAAAAAAATTGGAGTGTCACTTTAGGTGCAAAAACGGCAATTTGAAAAAGTTCAGGTGTCACCAGGATACTTTGCCCTAAGTTAAATAGGTAAATAATTATATTAGCAGGTTGATATCATGTAATCGTATTGGCAGGTTAATGGTTTTGAATCGTATACGTGTTATAATCGGGTTGGTGGGTTGACACGATTAATTTTCATGTTGTATTCGGGTTCAACTTTTTTATGTCAGTTTAGATTTGTGTCGGGTTCGGGTTGACAGGTTAAGTATAATTACCTTAGCTCAACCAGACATGATTACACGAACCCGACACGATTGCCACCCCTAGACAAAATTGACAGAAGTGCTATTTTAGAACCAAAAAGAAATTGAATTGCCTATTTAGGTAAAAAAAAAAAAGAATTAGGTGAAAGAGTTAGAATTGAAAAAAGTTACCAGGACACTTTGCTCTAATAATAATAATTGAATGATCACTTTAGAAGAAATTTTTTAATTTGAATATATTTTTTAAATTTCATAATTAAAAAGGAAGGTTAGTGGATATAATTCCAAACATTTAAGATTTTCATATATTTTATCTTGTATATACTTTTAATGTGATACCCCGTCCCACATTGAAAGTATACATAAATATGTCATGGAATATAAGTGTGGGCCTAGGTAGTTATTGGCAACTCGAGATATTCCTTTTGGTACAGCGAGGATGGTGTCAAGTAGTTGACCGTGAGTACCGCCAGGCCTATAGTCGCGACGCGGGCTCACGGGCCCGGGTCGTGACAAAAAATATAATTAACACATTTAAAATTTTACTTCTTAAATAAGTATTAAAATGGTTAAATTTTATAAAGAAAATATCTGGAGAAAAAAAATTGGGTGGCTTGATTAACAATAATCCAAACCTTTTTACATATTAAGGTTTAAATCATTTGTTGGTCCATTTGAACTAGGATTTTTTTTTTTCATATAATATTGTATTTAAATTCTTGATAATAAAGTAAATTGAATGTATTAAATTTGAAATTTTTATAATTAAATTTTAAAATTTTAATTAATACACTTAAATTCTTTAAAAAAATAATAATAAAACATGTGTTTTGACTCAGTGTTATAAATACTTTAATGACATTTTTTGTTTTAGCACATTTCATATACATTTCACGGGTTTAAAGCACGTCATTGAGTAAAGGACTTCAAGAGCCTATATAATAACAGCTCAGAGATGTCTTAAACGAGCGATGTAAGAACTGAATTCACGACATAAACGAAATGTTATTGTTATTATTATTTTTTTTCAAATTTTAAAATTTTTATCTTTAAGATGATTCCAACATAAGACATGGTAAAAGCTGATACTAATTGATTGGTTTTGGTTGTCTACTTTTAACATATTTATTCTGCTGATATATATATTAAAGAAAATTGAAATAGCTCCTTTGTGTATGGTAATATATGTTGGTTGAGGAGTGATGAATTTCTATATCTACACTAGTTGTGTTTGTAAAGAAACACACCAAACACCAGAGAGTGCATCAAATGCTCCCTCTATTATTAGGGTAGTCTGAATCTTCATATTGATGAAGAAATTATTGTATTCAAAGTTTTACTGACAAACCCTAATTCAAATGATCAAAAAGATTAGTTTTTTTTAGGTTGTAGGTTATATTTAGATTAGAGTTTTTTTTGAGTAAAGTGATTATTATTATTATTTTTGAGTAAAATTTATTTTAAAAAATATAGATGTACTCCTTTGAGAATGAAAAAAAAAAAAAAAGTCTAATAAATAATTATGTGGATAAATTTTTTTTTTTAAAGAAAAATATATTTTTATAGGTGTAATGATAATATAATTATTAGAGTATTAGAGTATTGGGAGATGGAGGTGTATCACAAGAGTCATACCTATACAGCGTACTATGCCTATGTCGGTAGGTTCCACTTTTTTTATTTTGAGATTTCGGTCGATCGGCCTTTAATATGTGTTAGAGATTTTCTAAATACAACCAAAACTCAAACTAGTAGTTTCAGTGAAAAGAAAAAAAAAAACTCAAAAATATCTCTAATCCAAATACAACCATAGTATCTTGAGTTTGAATGTATGAATTCACGCGTAAAATAGAGATTTAATTTTAAAAATATCGTCCAATAAAAGTCTCTAAAAAAAATTAAAAATTTTTATATATATATTTTTAAAAAATCTATTACTACATTTCAATTGTATTTGGTAGTGTTGGGATTTTTCTTCGTAGATTTCTTCAAAATTAATCGATAAGAATATCTAATCACAACAAAAATTAATCCAATTATTTATTAATTAATGAAAACTCAAAATATATTCTAAAATCAATAGTAATTTAACAGTTTACAATTGATATGATAAATTGTTTCTATTAGATACCCTCATTTTAAAAAGAAAAAAATATGAGTTTTTTTTTTTTGTCTTTATTGTAATTTAAACTATAATATCTTAAATTATAAATAAAATTACTATCAACTGAGTTATACCTCTTTGTTCATTACATACCCTCATAAAACGGCATATGTTTTTTTTTGTTTTTTTTTTTTAATGAAGATTTAATGTGGGAAATTGGTTTTAACAAAATTTAAAAAAAAAAAAAAAAAAAAGGTTCTATCAAAGATATAAATATATATATATTATAGTAATACTTAAAGTTCATTAATTTATATTGGTAAGTATAGTTAATTAGTTCAACAGTGACAGTGTGAGAATGATAATAATAACAATAATAGAGGGGTAAATTTGACTTTTTCGTTATAGAATCTTTACCAGTCAAAAGCAATGAAGACATAGACTGAAGAGGTTGGATTTTAACTAATTTTATAAGCATTATTTTAGAGTTGAAATGTCAGTATTATTTAAGACAAATCATAATTACTACTATATATATATCATCTCCCTTTTATTCTCTTTTCCTTATTTATTTATTATTAATTCCCACAAAAAGAAAAAAAAAAAAAAAACAAAAAGAGAGAGAGAGAAAATTATCTGATTTTGCCACACCAACAGGTCTGTCCATAGACAAACCTTCAAAGTTAAGGTATAGCTATACATACATACATATATATATATATATATATATATATATGTATATGTGTACATTGCACAGTCCTCTCCCATATGTAACGGAATCTTTAATAATAAATCTGAATATAATAAAATTCTTAAATATTTATAAATTTTTTTTTTTAAAAAATAAAATATAGTCCTAAATAAATTCATTCTATAAGTTAATCTTAAACCCTAAAACCCATATGAATTGATAAGGTACTTTCCTGACTTACGTGAGATTACGGATTTGAAATTACCATTCCTGTATGCAACTATTACAAAAATTTGGTACTAAAATTTATGTCTCTAAGGGATCTATCGGGTTCGAATTGGAATTAATTTAAATATAAACATGATTTAAAAGTGTCATTCATAATTAGAATCCATTTAAAACGCATCATGCATTATATATATATAAAAAAAAAAACTTTTTGAGTCCCAATCATTTCTTTTTTAGGGCTAAAGATAATATATTTTTTAAAGAACATTTTGTTTGGGATGGTAATTTATTATTAAAATTAAGTTTATTGGAGATAAAAAAAAATTTAGTAATTTTAGAACTAAACAAATTTAATTTTGATAAATTTTGTTTATATGCCTTTTATATTATTTTTCTAATGATTTTTATGAAGAAAAACTTACCCAAAAAATATTTGAAATTTAAAAAGTAAAATAAAAAAATAAAACTAATTTAGTCGAGAATAAATTTATTTAAAACTAAATTTAAAAATTATTATTATTATTATTATTTTGGAGACACATGACAATTATTAAATTATTATACAAGTAAAGATTTGTAACGATAAAATGATTTAACCCAGTTATTAATAGTCAAAAAATTTAAAAAATAAAAAATAAAAAATTGTGATGAATCGAAAGAAAAAAGAAAAGATCATGTAGTTAGTTAGTTCTTTCTTTCTTTTTTTTTCTTTTTTTTTTTTCCATTTTTTTTTTAAATTTAATAAGTTCTCAATGTATAACGGGTAAAAATATTTAATTTTAAGCTTCATAAAATCAAAATTTATTGTTTTGGGGCAGGTCAATGTTAACTTGTACAATTTTTGTGAAAAAAGAAACTATATATACATATTTATTTTGTAATGGAATCTTACTAAATATTTTTATTAAAAAAAAAAAAAAAACTACACAAAAAACGTATAGATATTTTTTCTTCAAAAAGACATGAATTAATTCATTTTTTTTTTTTATTGGGTTCACAAAAACAGAAAGGATTTATTAATTTTTTTATGTAAATATCTTGATTCTTATGTACAATAAACCTGTTATACTTTATATATATATATATATGATAATCTATTATCACTTTTTTTTTAAAAAAAAAAAAACAAAAAAAAAAAAAAAGTGAAAGCATACACATGATTTATGTCATATTAGAATTATTATAATTATTATTTTCACTTCGAAAGTTCTGTTAACCCTATAAAAATAAAAATTGTAATTCTATTAAATATATATAAATACTATTAAAAAGCTCTAATTTTATTAAAAAATCTGTCCAAATAGAACTTTAACTTTAGGGTGCATATAAAATATTTTTATTTGTATCTATTTTCATCATTATGTTTTTGAATCATATATTTATAAGAAAAAAATTTTTTTTTTTTTTTTTTTTTTTTTTTTTTTTTTTTTTTTTTTTTTTTTATACAAGATGACTTAACTCAGTTGGTAGCCTCTAAATTTATAATTTAAGAAGTTATGAATTTGAGTCATATTAGAGGTAAAAAAGTCTTAAAATTTAAAAATATACATACATTTATACGTGTATATATATAGTTATAATGCAATATATATATTTTTTTTTTGAAAATTTGATGGTTTAAATTCTTATATTTTTATTGTTTGGACAAATAAATCTCTACTTTTATTTTTTTTAGACAATCAAATCCCTATTTTATTTCTATTTAAACAAAAAGATCCTTTCAGCAAAATTTTAATTTTTAGCCACCAAAATTTAAATGTCAAGTATGTTGTATGAAGAACATTTTTATCATTTATAATTATATTAACTAAAACCCTCGTTTTTTCCAATTTTATTTAAATTTTCCTAAGATAATTTAATTAAAAAAATAAGAGTTGATTAAAGTTTTAATTAGTTAATAAGATTATAAATGACAAAAGAATATATATATATATATATATATTTGTTACGTGAAATTTTGATAATTTAAAATTATTAAATTTTGTTAGAATTTTTTTTTTGTCTAATTAAAAATAAAAAAAAAATTATTTATCTAAAAAAATCACTTTAATTAATAATAATCTTATTTATATGAATAAGAGTTCCTATACAATTGAAAGAAAGGATTGAAGATTAAAAATAATAATAATAATATTTATCTTAATTTATATATGTATATATTTTCTAAAATGGCAAATGGAGAGAGAGAGAGAGTGCTTTAATCAAATCTAAGCGTGTGTGTGTGGGGGTAAAAAGCTGGATAATTTGTACTTTATTAATTCAGCAAGGTCTGAGGGCGGAGGGGGGCGTGGGAGGAGGCACGTGCGCACGTGACACCGCAGTGAGTCGGTGCATCGTTACTCATAAAATAAACGAGGAGTGCACGAATTGCGGAGCACCGAATCCTTCCGCATCATTCACCACTTTCTACACGCGCCCCACAATCTCACGCTCTCCACACACTATTAAAAATTCAAAAAATATATATATCTTATGAAAAAAAAATATAGTTTAATTTATAATAGTCTCAATTATGAAAAGGAGTTTTGTTAATGACAAAAAATCTCAAAATAAAAAAAAAAAAAAAATTATATGTCTTGTCTAATTAGGTTTTTAATTCAAAAAAATTATATATGTTTATATTTACTGTTTTGTTTATATATATGGGATACGTTCCGTCTCTGGGAGCATACTGTATCTTTTTTTTCATCTTAATATTTTTTATATACTTATTTATATCATTATTTTTCTTTTATAAACTTTAATTTCATAAATAATTAAGTCATATTATAATTGTATTGCCTTAAAAGTTTTATGCAAATATTACAAGTTTGAAGAAAAATATTTACTATATATAACAAATGTCTGTATATAACAAATATATATATATATATATATATCTTATATATATATATAAGATTATAAGATATTCTTCTAAAATATTTTTTGTCTGATAATTTATATGCAATGTATATAATTTTTTTTGCCTTTTTTCGTTCTTATCTAAATTATTTAATATATATATATATATATATATATTCTTTTTTTTTTCTTTTCTATTTATCTCTTTAGCAAAAAAAATTAATATATTTGATTTGTTTTGTCTTTTCATTTATAAATTTTTCAGCTCCACAACTACTATTAAATAAGGCTTTTTATTTTTTCCTTTTATCAAATTTGTAATTTTTTTGTCTGTTTTTATATAGGTAGAAAAATAGATGAAAATTAGAGAAAAAAAAAATGATATCTGAGTTTAAATTAAGTTTTTACTTTTACATTATTATTTTTTTATTAATTTTATTTTCTCTCCCTTCTCTCTTAATATGTATGAATTCATATGTTTTTTTAAAAAATACTTTATCAATTTCTTCCTTTTGCTTCATTTATTTCTTATTTCAAGTAGTTTTATCTTTTTATCCCATCTGTTATTTCTCTTTTCCATTATGTGTTTATTTTACTTCTTTTTTCATGTGATTTCATCTTTTATATGGTAACTTTTTTTTTTTTTTTTTTTTTTTAATTATTTGTTATTTTCTTTCCAAGATTTAAGCACACAATTAATTTTAACTCTGGAGATATAATTATATCAACTACACTATTCATATTTAAATTAAGTGATGAATTGAAATATGATATATAATAATTGATAATCTTTTATTATTACAATAGATAAATTTAATAAGATGTATTTAATAATCTAAATACAAAATTTAAAAATTGTATTTTTTTTTTATTAAATTAATGAAATAATTATTATTGATTTAAATTATAATTATTATAAAAATTATTTAAGTTATTATTATATTTTTCTAATTATTATATTAAAGCTTGATATTCACTTTGCATCAGAGGAGCGGAGAGTTTTATTAGTATATATAAAAGAAAACATATTATTAAATTTGATACATTAAATTTTAAAATTTTATCTTTCTTAATTTACAATTATAAAATTGTTCTATAATAATAGATTATTATTAAATTTATATACAATCATATTGATATAAATATATTAATTGATTTTAAAATTAATTATCTATAACTAATTAATTTAGTTTTTTCCCCTAATGTTTAAAAAAATATTTTTTATTATTAAGATTTGAATTAGTATTCTTATTTTATATAAATTTTTCTATTTTTACATGCAAACCTTATTATTTTTAAAAAATAAATTTAATCTAAATATGTTTACCAAATCTTATAAAATTAACATTACATATTAATATTTTTTTTAAAAAATCCAATTATTTGATGCATATTATTAAAAAGAAAAAGAAACAAAATTAAAAAAGTTATAAAAATTGAATAAAATTAAGAATTTCTAGAGATAAAGTTAATAATAATATTATTAAAACAATAAAAATATAATAAGATTGCAAATAAAAAAAAAAATTCTTTTATGAGAAAAGCCAACAATTTTATAATATACATATATAAATACAATTGAGACAGAAAAAAGAGAAAAAGAGAAAAAATAAAAGTTAATTAAGAAATTATGAATAACTATAAGTTAACAAACATTAAATTACAAAATTACAAAAAAAAAAACATACATTAAATTTTATAATTATAAAGACTAAAATATTTATAAATTGAGAGAGAAAAAAGGGAGAAAAAAAAAAAGAAGAAAAGAGAAATGGTAAAAAAAAAAAAAAAAATGAAATTATGAAAAACAAAAATGTTAGCAAATATTAAACTTTATAATTATAAAGATTAAAAGAGCAAAGAAGTTTAAAACATTTACAATAACAACATTGAAAAAATAATTCCTTTTAGAGGGACGTGTAATCTTTTATATATAAGATAAGATATATACATATGTACATTATATACAGAATCACTATTTATATATCTTTTTAAAGAAATAATAGGAAATGAAAAGCTTCAATCATTTTTTTTTTTTTTTTTTTTAAAAGAGATAAGGAATAAATACACTAAAGTCAAAGTATATAAATTATTGGATAAAACAAAGAAATACAAAGAGATAAAATAGTAAAGAAAATAATAAGATTTTAAGTTAATTAAATAATGATTAAAAAATGAAAGAAATTTACATATATTACATAATAGTCATTAAGATAAATTTTTTTTTTCTACAATATCTTATTAGAATAAACACTATGTAGAAAAGAAAAGGAAAAGAAAATTAATTAAAAAAAAAAATGTTTTGAATAATAATTGTGTATAAAAAACCATAGTATCTTGAACAAAGATTGATAAATTAAACTTTTAAAATGATTGAAAAATTTGGAAATAATTTAATATTAAATAGTAAAATGGTAAAAGATTAAAAATTTTAAAACATTAAAAGTTTAGATAAAACCCAAATTAATGAATTATTAAAAAGACTAAAATAACTAAAAGAATCAAATGAATTACAAAAATTATTATTGAAAGATAAAAAAACCTTCTAAACACTTTTCATGTAATCTTATATATATTAGATACACATCCGGCCCTCAAGTACGAGATATATATTATAATATTTTATTATAATTTTTAATTTATTTTAAATTATTTTTACATTTGATTTATTTGATTATTTTTTATAAATTTTATTTTATAAATAATTAAATATATATTATAATTATTTTAAAATTTTCAAAATTTTATACAAATACTATAATATACATAAAGAATAACAAATTTGCACAGAAATTAAATATATATATATATATATATATATAAGTATATATAATAAGTATTATATATATAAAAGATAAAAAGAAAAATATATTAAAATTCTATCTTTGTTAATTTATAATATAAAATTTAAAAGTTGTTTAAATATATTAATTGATCTTTTAAAATTAATTTATAGTATTTTTATAAATTTTGTACTTTTAAAAGCAAATTTTATTAGGTAAATTTAATCTAAATATGTATATTAAAAGTATAATGTATATTGTGAGATTAATGATATTATATATTAATATTTTAAATAAAAAGAAATTCAAAATATATTTTAAATTTTTTTTAAATACGGTACCTGAAATAAAATATTAACGATAAAATATTTATGTATCAAATAAGATTTTCTTCAATAGGACAATGTGAAAAATAAGTATGATAGGTTAAAAAGTAGAACGATAAAATTAGAAGAAAAAATAAAAGATAATAATAATAAGAATAACATAACAATTTTCAAAATGACTAACATTAGCAAAAATAAAATTTAAATTTGTGTACAAAAGAAGAAAAATAGAAAAGAGTACATATATATAGACCATAAAACCACACAAATATGATAAATTTAAACTTGGGAAGATGAATGTACAAAGTCACAAAAGCTAAGATTTAAAAAAAAAAGGGAAAATACAATAAAATTCAAAAAATTACAAGAAATAACAAAATTACAATTAAAAAAAAAAAAAAAGCTTCCAAAAAAAAACCTTATAATCTTATATAATATATATATATTAGTTTCGAAACACAATAGACTTAAAAGTTTAAATATTATAGAAAATTTAAGTTTTATAGGAAATATAAAATAAATAGAATAAATTATATATGGATAGTTGTGTACAATAATTATGAGTATAGTTTAAAAAGTTAATTTAATTACTTCTTCATATTATGATTAAAATAGTCAAATTGAGATTAATAAATTTAAGGATAATTAGTTAATTTAGTCTTTTAATTTACATTCTTAACTAAGAAAAATTCCAAATGTAGTTAGTTCCCCTCTCTAGGGTTTCCTCTCTTCCCCCCGTAGGGTTTCCTCTTTTTTGCTTTGTAATTATGGTGGCGGCTTCACGTTCTTATTGATCGGAATGTGGAGAGATCTCCAAACTCCTACAGTCACTCACCATCAATCTAGTATCCTCTCCCCTGATCATTATCTCTGCAGTTGATTTCCTTTCAGAGATGGAGGAGTGCAAATAGTTGATAGTGGGCCGATTTTACACACCACAAGACATCAAAATTCGACACTTCTAATTAACTAGCATTATGTAAAGCTTGGAAAAATGTAGAATTCAAGTTTACAAAATTGAGACATAACACTTATCAATTCTTCTTCTCACAAAAGAAAGAGGGAGATTGGGTCTTGGAGAACGGCCCTTGGTCATGTGATGATACTCTTCTTGCACTACAATCATGGATGAGAGATCTGGGAACTTTGAAGATGAACCTTGGTTGGTACCCTTCTGGATCCATCTTCGGGGCATCCCACGTGAATGTGTTTCGCAACATGTAGGAAAACACCTCTTGGAATTCTTCCCAAGATGGGAGCAATGCCAAATTAGGGAATACAACGACACTTGTGAATGGTTCTTTCAGGTCAGAGCATTGATATCAATCAAGGAACCACTGTCACGAGGGTTCCATTACTGCTACCATATTATGGTAAATCTATCACTTCTATACAATATGAACACCTTCCACACATGTGCTTTAAATGTGGTTTAATTATGCATAGTATTAACTCTTTTTCCTTATCCCCCAAAGAGGTAAAGATCCATTAGGAAGAAACCCTCCCTTATGGCCCCTTCATGCATGCTCTTTATAATCATGGAATTTTGTTATCATATTATACTCCTTCAAGAGTTAGTAGGGAAGACTCCCCAGTGCATCCTCCTAATTCTATGGTGGTGAAAGAGGATTTTGCCTCTGCTATGGCAAACAGTGATCCATGCACCCTTAGTAACATGTAGATCATACTCTTTAACCTACCAAACCCTAGTCCAACTTCACAACCCACCTCCATATCAAACCCTTCTTTTGCCTTCAATGTCGTGTTCATCACTACACCTACACCCTCTACGTCTGCTAAGCGCTGTTAACCCTCTAACTACAGAAACACCCCAAAGCATAAAACACAAACCCATAAAACCTCTCAAAAAAACCTTAAGCCCCACAAACGACCAAACACTTATTCCCCTTTTCCTTATACTGAATCTGCAGATTTGTAGAAAGGTAGACTCCATGGGCTCTTTGATGTCCCTCTTATTATGGCGGCGATTATTCCTCAGCCCCGCCAAGAGCCATGAATTGCCTAAGTTGGAATTACCAAGGATTGGGGCTTACTCAACATGTTCATGAACTAAAACCTGTATCTTCTTCTCTTAAACCTTGTTTTATTTTTCTTTATGAGACTAAAATTTGTTCTTTGTTGGAAAAAAATTGCATTTCTCTTGACTTTTCAAGGGGCTTTTATGTGGAAAGTAAGGTTACGTGGTGGCTTGGCTTTCTTTTGGCATTCCTTCTCTCACTCTCTTAACTCTTCTTATCAGGGTCACATTGAAGCTGCCGTCCATAGAGTGTCAAGAGTGCAATGGAGAATCATTGGCTTCTATGGACATTTGAGCCATGAGAAATGGCATGAATCATGGAGGCTGCTACAAATTTTGCATTTTCAATCATCCCTCCCGTGGGTTTGTATGGGGATTCAATGAAATTCTAGATAATTTGAAAGAATTACGTAGGAAGATGTATAGGTACCCTTCTTTGATCAATAGGTTTCAGAGGGCTATTTTAGCTTGTGGGTTAGAGGATTTGGGTTTTCAAGGCTTGAAGTTCACATGGTCTAATTGTAGAGTGAACAACCCAATTTATGAATGCCTTGATCGGTTCCTTGCTACGGCGGGTTGGTTTCATATCTTTCCTTCTCATTCAATAAAACACATATCCACGATCACTTCTGACCACCTTGCTATCTCCCTCATTGCTTGGAGTTCTCAATCTAATTAGAATGTTCAACAAGTTTATGTTAATCGAACTGAACCTGCATGGCTGAAACCCTCGGACTGTGATTTGGTCTTCAAAAATCTTTGCTAGCTTCATGTAGGCCACGATGCATCTAAACTGATGCACAAAATAGAAGCAATATGGGAAAGTATGAATGCCTGGTATCAATTAACAATGGGTAATTTAAAGGATGAAATCAATAAGGTAAGCTAGGAATTGAAAGGTATTTGTTGTGCTAACAAGCTTCTGTTTGAACTCCAAAAATTATTAGAAGCCGAGGAGATCTATTAGTGTCAACGAAGCAGGATTGAATGGCTCCACGATGGTGATTGGATTACAACTTTATTTCACTAGAAAACCTCCCAAAGACACCAGAAAAATACAGTTCAATTCGTTCTTCGACCGGATAGAACTAAGGCCACTTCCCTAAGAGATATGTATTCAATGGTGGTGGCCATTTTTCTGAGTTTTTTCGGTCTCAAGGCAATAGGAAGATTAATTTTTCTAATTTACCAATCCCTTAGTTCTCCACTAAGCACTTTGAGTTCCTTAATTGTGCTATTTCTTATGAAGAAGTTGAGGAAGCTCTTTCCTAACTACCTAGCATGAAGTCACCTGGACCGAATGGGATGCAAAGAATCTTCTTAAAAACTTTTTGGCTTAAAATGAAGCATGAAATATCTAAATTTCTCCTCGATTTCTTTGGGGGTAAGCTTGACTTGGCATTTCTTAACCATAGTTTCTTGGTTTTCATACCGAAGTTGAAAGATGCTATAGTGATGACATATTTCTGACCTATTAGTTTGTGCATTTCTATTTACAAATTGATTTCTAAAATCATCAACAACAAACTTAAGATGGTCCTTCATGATTTAATTGACTTGTCTCAATAAAAGGTGGCTTATTACTAACAATGTCATTGTTGCACATGAGTGCTTTCACCAATTGTTGAAAAGTCAATATGGGGGGTATTCATTGTATGGGCCTGAAGTTAGATATGCAGAAAGTCTATGACCAGATAGAATGTGATTACTTATACTATATGCTTTAGAGGATAGGGTTTCCTTTGTGGTTTGCGCGCGGATTGTATAATGCAATGTGTGAAATTAGTTTCATTTTCGATTCTCTTGAATGGTCATCCCTCAAATGCTTTCCACCTATCCCATGGTCTTTCTCAAGGTGATCCTATCTCTCTGTTTCTCTTCATTCTCAGTTCCAAGGGTTTTTTTTTTTGCAATGCTATGACAAGCAAAAAAAAAAAAAAAAAAAAAAAAAAAGAAAGATTGAAGGAATGTATTTTGCAAGAGGAAATCTTTCCATCTCCCATTTATTGTTTGTTGATGATTGCTTGATATTAACTAAAGCATCTCTCGAGAATGTTGCTTCCATTATGGATATATTGGATAGATATGAGCATCTATCTAGTCAGCTTATCAATTTCTCAAAGTCTTTGGTGTTCTCTGGGTGTGATGTTAGTGTCCCGATGACAAATCAGGGACCCTCACAACCAAAGAGAGTACTGCTTGTGATACGTATCTTGGAATTCCTATGAATATTAGGGGGAGTAGAAGTGTCAACTTTTAGTTTATTATAGACTGAATTTGGAAGCGTCTTTTGGGGTGGAAGGAAAAATTACTTTTTGTGGTGGCCAAGGAAGTCTTAATTAAATTGATGATCCAGGCTATCCCTACTTATATCATGCATTGCTTCTTGTTGCCTAAGGGTATTAGGACCAAATTCTTCGATTAATTCTTGACTTTTGGTGAGGTCGGGATGAGAAGAATAAGCGTATGTGTTGGAGAAATTGGGACAAATTATGTAGACCTAAGAACGAAGGAGGGCTTAGCTTCCGTAACCCCATCACTTTATTATGGATGTCTTGGCAAAACAAAGTTGGCGATTATTCAAAACCCTAATTCTCTTGTAGCAAAGATTCTTCAACTAAAATACCATCCTTCCTCTACCTTATTGAAGGCCACGAAGAATAAGAATAGCAGTTTCCTTTGGAGAAGTCTTTTGGAGGGACGAAATTTGTTGAAAAAGGGGCTTCACTTCCGTGTAGGGTATGGTGCTTCAATTAATCCGTGAAAGGACAAAAGGGGCTGAGTATTCAAAACTGAAACCCATCATTGACAGAACCATCAAATTAGGTATAACTTGTGCTTATGACTTTATTGATTTCTCCACTATGTCTCGGCAAGTACAACTCTTGCAACAATGGGTGCTTCTGAGTAAGGTGGATGCAATCTATCAAGTCTCGCTATGTCCATTGTTGACTCAAGACACCCCTGTATGGAGCTATACAAAGAATGGTTTATACACTATTAAATCTGGAAATTGGCTTGCAACATACTAGGAATACTTGAGGCAAAATCAGTCCTATTGGCAATCATCGACTCAAGAGCAGTCCCTTTGGCACTCTCTATGACGTTTAGACACCCCGCACAAAAGTCCCTTTGGCAACTGGGATTCTAGCCATAGGAGAGGTGATAGCGTGACATGTTTGTAGTGATCTAGCCTACAAGCTCTGAGGAGACTCCATGGATACGCTTTAGCATGCCCTATTTCAGTGCAGTCTAGCAAAGAAGGTATGGAAAGCAATAGGATGGGATGCACACTTCAGGTCACATGCTTCCTCATCTTTCTACAACTCATTGATGCAACTCAAATCTAACCGAGGTAAAGAGGAAGTGCTAGAATTTTCTCTATTAGCTTGGAATTTGTGGGTTGCTAGGAATAAAACTATACATGATCAGATTAGTGTGGTCATCTCCTCCATTATCAACAAGAGCTCAAGTATGTTACATGTAATCACCTAGTCTCCGGTATCTCCTTAGCACACTCAAGGTAACCCCCAAGCTAGGGCAATCTTGGCGGTGTAGCAGTGGAGATCCCTCAAGGAGTCACTATTTATTTTGATGGGGACTGAGAGGAGATAAGGCAAGGTTTGGTGTTTCCGTTCAGTCCATGGTAGGGAATTTCATGAATGGACTATCCAGGAATGTCAAGTCTCATTTCTCAAGCGTTGAAATGGTGGAAGCTCTTGCATTACTCCACACAATTTGATAGGCACACATCCAAGGATTTAATTCTGTGAATCTCAAAGGAGATTGTCTCTCATTGATCCAGAAAGTGAACAAAATGGAGGAAGATACGTCTACTATGGGTCATATAATTCAACTTATGAAGGATTTGCTTATCATTTTTAATCACTTTTCAATTCAATACATTCCTTGTGCTTCAAACACCTTAGCTCATTGCTTTGAGTCGTATGACACTGATAACATATAAATTTATACATTTTGGACCCTCAATACTTAGTATTTAATATGTCTCTCTACCATTCATAGGACTTTTATTTGTTATTTGGATTATTATGCTTTAATAAGGTTAATATTAAATTGTTAGATTTTTAATTATATTTTTATTCTATTTCAGGCCCAAATCCAACTGACCTGGCGGACCTCATGTTATAGTTTTATGAGGCCCAATATGCAAGAGAAGCGACTTAGATTGAAGGGGTTCCGTAAAGTCCAAGAAAAAGAGAAGAAAAACCCTAATAAAAGGAGGAGAGATCATATTTGAAAAGGTTGACGAGGGCTATGCTCGTTGTTAGGCTGCGAGTTCTAAAATCAGAGAAGAGAGTCGGTTACTGTTCACGCAGTACTGTTCATCGCGATTACAGAGAGAGATTTTCGAGAAATCATGGAGGCATTATAAGATTTTGTAATGACAGCTTAAACACCTTGTAATCGGTCTAGGGGAAGATGCTTCCAGGGTAATTCAGAGTTCAAGAACATCATTGATCTCGGGTTTTTAATTTGGTTTTTAGATTTGATTGCATTAATGTATGAGATTGAATATTTATTTATTTGAATGGATTGTTGAGATTTAATTTAGTTTTGATTGGCGGTTGTTAATTGAATCTATGTGTTTATCTCTATCTTGATTGCTATCGAATTTGGATTTTTTTATGGATTCATGGATTACCTTGATATTCACGGGTCTTAGATCAACATGAATAGAATTCTAATTAGGGGTTCTAAATTAGTATTCAATCAAGGGATCATATTAGAAATTTGAAAATATTAACAAGAATGAGGATGAATAGAATTGGAGCATCACATATTGCGCACTAACTCAGCTGGTATCCATGAGTGGTACTCCACAATAAGAAAAGACCACATACCTTGTCACTTTATGCATTTATAAGTATAAAAGTAAGAAATAAAAGGTTAGAATTTTAATGTGGGATTCTTATGAGCCAAGGGCTATTTTACCAAAATAACTTTAGTCATAATATTAAATATCTATCATAATTTCCATTAAAAATGAAATAAATATAAAGAGATGAAAAATATACCAACCTTCGTTTCTTGAGAATTCTCATAAAAACAAGATGGTTCTCTTTGTGTTGGCCATGGGGCCGACAGTGGAGAAAGGAAAAAGAAAAGAAAAGAAAAAATTTCGAAAAAAAATACAATTTGTTTTTTTTTTTTTTTTTTAAAGTTTGATTTGTCAAAAGTTACTATCTAGACAAGAATTCACTATTAGGACTTAATAATTGTTTTTGATGAAAAGGTTAATATTGATACTTTTTGTAAGTTTGAGTGTTAAAATCAAACTTAAAAAAAAAAATAAAAAAAAAAACCAGATTTCAAAAAAGTTTAAAAGTAAATAGCACTATTTACCTAATAAAATAATAAAAAGTTGATACAAAATATATATTTTTTATTCCACTCATTAATTATCAATAAAGTAATAATATTAATTAAACACATAAAATGATATGATATATCCTTGTATAAAAGAATAATTAGATCTCACAATGGATAAAAATAAAATATTGATTAACCTAAATTAAATAAAGAAAAATTAGCAATTCTTTGTCTTGGAACGAAAAGCTCCGATCTTTATGAATTGCATTGTTTTCGTTCTTCACGTTATCTTTTTTCTAATGTCTTAGAATAAAAACTCTAAGAATCCCAAGAATAATTGGGAAAAAAAAAAATCTAGTTAGAAAATAAAATAATAAAAAAAAATTTAAAATCATGATAATCTTAGGATTCTTGTAATATTGAATTTTCTCGATGTTCGAGAAACCTTGAAAGTCTTGTTTGATTCAATGAAGAATCTATTTGAATTACTTCTCCTCCTTGAATTGTGATCCTTGGAATTTGTCTCCAGTTCAACTTTAATTGCTTCAATTTTTTTTTTTTCAATAATTGGGTATCTTTATTAATTATTTTTAAAGAATTTATGAGAGAGAATCTAAAACTACAATAAATATCTAAAAATATGGTATAAAATCATTCTAAATATAACAAACGAGGTGGAGGTACCTAAGTAAAGAGAACCACACTACTAAACTACCATCTTGTTGTCTTGATTGCCATCTAAATTTCAAAATGTGGGAGATAAAAGAAACATCAATAAAATAAATAACAAACTTGAAGACTTATATCAAATGCGAATTTCGTAAAGACAATATTTATTTTATACAATTTACTTTTAAGATACAGTGAAAATAACTAACGATAGTGTTGGATAATTTTCAAAATTTGTGAAATCTCTATGGTTAGTTTTATACCTATAATAATTAATATCAATAATATATATATAAAGGTGATAATGACATAGGACACTTTCAAAAAATATAAGATTATATTTCTATTATATAATTAATATACTCTTTTAAATAATATAAAATTATATTTCTTATATATCTCCTCTCAATAGAAAGTGCCTTCTCATATTAGAATTCTTCTGTCCCAATCTTGGTCCATTGAACCTTATTAAAATTGTTAATATTTTAAACTTTCACTTGATGAAACATCTATACAATATATTTGAATAATATAGTAGTATAAACTTTGAACCATATTATTGTTATATATTGTAGATATACTTGCATATGAAACTTAATACATCAAAACAATACTCTAATAAATGAAACATTTTAGTCTTGTGTTCGTATCTCTTATGAGTGTATAGAATAAAACTTTTGAATTTAAAATTCATCTTCATTTCAATGCAGGTACCAGACATTAATTAACCTCGGAAACGAATAAATAAAATAATTTAATGCTTACAATCACACTAGTGACATACTTTAGTCTTTGAACTTGAGACTAATACTACCGTCAAGAAGAGGTTCTGCCATCGATAATTTATCATAATAGGCTTTAAGTCCATCCCTTATGTGTCAATGATTTTCTTTGACAGAGTTAATACTCGAACTCTTATGACACATACATGTGCTAGGCATTATACTAACTAATCAATACTTATTGCATTCGAAATAAGACCTTGCAGATTTCATTATATGTACATACCATTTATACATTTTTCTAGTTTCTTCAAGGATTTCATTTTCTTTTTGATCATCATGTCTTAGTGTGTTCAAAACATATGTCTTGGTATTTTTAGAATGTATATAAATAAAAAGTAGACTCTCTTTTGTGATTTGACAAAATTTTTACCATCAAATCATTCTAATTTAACGATAAATAACAAGTTCTGTCAATGTTGTTTTTTCCTATTGTTTCTAATACCTCCTTTAGAATGCTAGGGATAAAAGAAAAGATCAATAAAATAAATAATAGATTTCAAGACTTGTATCAAATGTCACTATCCTAAAGGTAGTATTTGTCCTATACAATTTGGTTTTAGGATACAATGAAGATAACTAATGAGAGTGTTTGATAATTTTCAGAATTTGTGAAATTTCTATTCTTGGTCTTAATCCTGTTGTAATTAATATCAGTAATATTTATTAATGTGAAAATGACATTCAACACTTTCAAATAATATAAAATTATATTTCTCTCAAACCCTTTCAGATAATATAAAATTATATTTTTGATATATCTCGTTTCAATAGGGAGTATCTTTTCATGATAGAATTCTTTTGTGTCAATCTTGATTCATTAAACCTCACAAGAATTGTTAACATTTTAAAAATATTCCAACACATAACTCATGAGAAAGACTATTTAATCTCTGCAAAACACACATACACCAAAAAATAAAAAATAAAAAATAAAAATTAAGCATTGCTTTTATAGTAAAAAGGAAAAATTCTTAATTTAGTCCTATAACTATTTTTGCTTTCTAAACTTGGTCTTAAATCTTAAAAACTTAGGAATTTGATACTGTAACTATTTACGTTTTCTTAACTTGGTCATTCTGGCCAAATTTATTATAATTTTCAGTCGTTTATGTCATGCGAGAAGCTCATGCCTAACTTTTAAAGGGCATTTTTTATCTGTGTTGCTGCTGCTTCTTCTTCTTGAAGATCAAATTCTGAAAATGATCAAAATTTAAAGGAAAGCATTACAATAAAAAGGAAACTCAGACAACATTCAGAAGGGAGATAACATCAAATTTGGCATCAACAGTTGTACAACACTCCTATTAATTAATATCATCATGTAATTGTAGAGAAAAGAGTTTTAGATGAATCCAAAGATGTTTTGTTTTTGTACAGTCACTACACAAGAACAACAATGGAGAAATGAAGAAGAATAAAAGAACCTAAGTCTACAGGGAAAATATACAAAATTAGTGATCTTGACCTAATTATTACAGAAATAAAAATAGAATTAATGTCCTTTTCTCTTAGAAACCATGAAGGAAAATGGTTGTCCTTGAAGGGACCTTGAAGATGATTCCACTCGTGTAAAATACAAATAAATAAATTAAAAAAATTAGGGAAAGAAAAATGGGAGTAGTAAATTAGAGTAGTTCCAAAACAATCAATATCATATCAAAAGATAAAATCCTATACACCACAAAACCAAGTTCTTTAGTTCCACCAACTCCATAATTGCTCTAGCAGTGACATCTCCTCCGCCACCCTTCAACTCCATCACGGCTCCCTCCTAAAATCCACTTTGCTTTCTCACTCGTCCCAACTGGAATATACACAATCTTCTTCACCTTCTCCATGTAGACAAGGAAATTTTAATTAGATATATTTAATTAAAGAGGCCCAATCTTTGTACCCGTAATAAAATTTAAAGAGGCCTAAATATTTTTTTTTTTTATGAGGCTTAAATATTTTTTTTTGGATCGCTAGATTAAAATTAAATCAACCCAACATACTGAAGGCCCGTGAATCAATTAACGAATAATTCTAATTAAAAGACTTTGAGAAATCACCTAATTCTTCTTTGAATCTTTCTTGAATATCTTGGAGATCTTGGCAATTACCTAATTCTTTTTTTTTTTTCTTTTGGAATTTTGACAATCAAGAGTTGTACCTAAATATATCTCGAAGATATTCTACCATGTAAATATGAAAATGTTCAAGATTCGAGTTACCTAAATTTTGTTCAATCTCGGCCTATAAATAGGGTGCTACATTAAGGTTACACACATCAATTGATACATCATTGATAACATATAAATTTATATATTTTGGACCCTTAACACTTAGTATTTAATATGTCTCTCTACCATTCTTAGGACTTTTATTTGTTATTTGGATTATTATGCTTTAATAAGATT
>JAXGGT010000162.1:8432288-8449549 GCA_035583425.1 Marsdenia floribunda | reverse complement strand
GATTCCAAATTAGAATTCAATCAAGAGATTAGAATTGTAATTCGAGAATACTTAGGAGAACGAGGAAGAATTAAACTAGAACATCAACCCTAGGCTGATTACGTATTCACATAATTGTTACATTCGAACTCATTTAGTTAATCTTTTGTTTTTAAATTTCGTAAACATAAACCTCCCCCCCTTTTCGTTTAATTTAGATTGCAATCATAGGTTTCTTGAGTTGATTTAAACGATTAGAGCTTCTTTGGGAGACGACGTGGTGAACACTATATTACTTACTAGTTTTACAATTAATCTTGACCAGTTTAACAACAATCGCGAATTTATCCTTTACCACCACTCACGCGGCCGCAGCTAACGGTTGAAGTTCATTTTCTTTCGAATTCCTTTGAAGCCTCTTGTACGGTTGAAGTGCATTTTGAAACCAATTTACATATGATGGGTTTAGGCCTTTCTTCTGAAACCATGGAATGGAACCCAAAATCGACGAAGGTGAGCAGCAGTAGCAGAGTAGCACACCGGTAGTGGAGCAGCGGCGGCGGCGGCAGGAGGTGAACACTGGCAGCGGCTAGGTGAAAAGAAGAAGAATGAAAAAAACCCTAAATAAAATTATATAATAGTCCCTCAAATTTTATAGTTATTATGATTAAATCCTATTAAAAATTTAATAGTCAACATTTACAAATGTACCCTTAAAAAGTCAAACTAACAACTTGTTAACGACACTTAGTAACGGAAGTGCAAGATTTGTACAAAAAAAAAGTTCGAGTGTCAAAGCTGAACGAAAAAAAAGTTTAGGTACTTAACCTGGATTTGGAGAAAGTTCACATGTTGTTGGGATAATTTGCCCTAAACTTATTACGTAATTTATTGTTAAATGTAAATATTTAAATATGTATGTCTTTTATGATTTGTAATTAGGTAAATAATCTTTTTGGGATCAAGATAATGCAACTAAAGTCCTTTTAGATTTGATTTTACCATTTTTAACTAATTTTTTAATTGTACATTTCTATTTAAATCTTAGTGTGTTAATAAAATATTTTAATTATTTATTATTTATTATTTTATTATTATTATTGTTAAGTTTTTCTCGTATGTGGGCTGTCGAGCTCTTCCTATTTATTCTTCTTTGATGTTTTAACGAAAATAAAATAAAGTAGTACGTTAAGAATTTATTTATTTTATTTTTCTTCTTTATGTCTCTATGGAAGATATGCTATTATTATTATTAGAATTGTTAGTCACAATTTTTCTCAATTTTTATGCTTTTGTATTGGATCATACTTTTCGGAATTTCGTTATTTTGTTGTTATTATTATTATTAAAAAAATCCTTTTTGAAGTTAGTCATTAAAATTCATCTTTGTTGTTGTTTTGTTTTAAGATTTGTTTTCTTTATTTTTTTTATTATTATTATAATGATAATTATTATCATTATCTGATTTTTCTTTTGAAATTGAACCACTTATTATTACTATAATTATTTTTTGCATATTTTTGTTTATATGATGTTTTAAAATTCTAAATTTTTGTTTATGTTTTTTTTTTTTATCAAAATCCTAATTCTATTTTTTGGAAGAAAATTTATTTTGGTTCTAACTTTTAATTTTATTTCTATTTAATTATAGTTTTGAAAATTAAATAATTCTATATAAATTTTGAATTCATAGAACATAGTGAAAAAATTCACATTATTATTATTATAAGCCCGGCTTCTTCGGCAAAATAAGTAACTATAACCAAATTCGATTACTCAACGAATGATTATATTTTCTCAAGCCTACTTAAAAGAATAAGTAAATAATTAGTATTCTTTTTTTTTTTTTTTTTTCTTTTGTCTATATGAATGTTAACTTGTTAATAGTGAAATTTTGATTCTTGATCCTTCATTGATTATTATATTCTTTCATTTGTTATGTTATTTGAACGTTTTATTTTTGGATTTTTTAACATAATTTGAATATTTTTTTAAAATATCTGAATTGAAGGAAGAGAGTGAAATTACTCACTTAGTTTTATAACTCATTTATTAACTTATGATGTTTTTATCGGTAAAAGTAGATTAATGAGAATATCAACGATTTTTTTTGAAATTGTTATAGTTGGTAGGTCGAGATTATAAGTTTCAAACATTTTATTTATTTCATTTAGAATAATTATGATTGTAATATTCTACTTCTAGGAATTATGAAGAATTTTAAATATTGGGTTTAAAGCATTTTTTATATTTTATCGTTCTGGCTTTGAGGCTTTGTATTCTTTGGATGAAAATTTAGAGGATGTCACAGTGTTACAAGTTAAATTCTAGATTTTAAATTAGTATTGAATTTGAGTCGTGACATAAATAATTTAAAAAGTATTTCAATGGAGATCTTAAGTGTATATATATATATATATATATAAAAATTCTTTTTACAGATATGAATGCTAAAAATTAAGGATTCATTAATTTTTAGCATTCATTTCCACAATTATTATTTTTCAGTTAAATTATGTTAAAGGAAACTTGCTTAGTTTAGTCATTATTTTATTAACTTTTTTATTAATGTAGTCTTTTTTTTTTTTAAAAAAAAAATTATTCTTATACTATTTTCAAATGATCATTTTTATTCTTTTTATCATATTTTGGGTATTTTTTTATCAAGTTAATACTTTATAACTTGTTCATGCTTGTTCTAATTTGAAAAAACAAGTTAAAAAAGAAAAGATATTAAAATTCATTGCAAAGTTCTAACTTAATAAAAATTAGATAAAATATGATTAGAAAGACAAAAAAAATAGTATATATGGAGAATAAAAAAAAAAAAAAATCAAAATGTTGGAAAAAAATTAATAAAATAAACACTTAAATAACTAATTTTCCTTGTATTAAAAATTTGATGACAAATTAAAATAGTCATATATTTTAAATTGAAAATTTTAGTTATTAAATATAAGGAAAATTCGCCCATTTAGTACTTGAAGTTGTGTTTTTCGTCAATTAAGTCCTTATATGTATTTTTTTGCCTATTAAGTCCTCATAATTTTTACAAGTCACCAATTAGGTCCTTCCGACTAATAATTCAGGCCACAATTGTTGCCTAGATCTGAGCATAGACATTTTGTAAGACACTTACACAATAATTTCAAGAACAGTAACAGTGAAGATGTTTTGAAAATAATATTTAAGAGCTGAATTATTGGCAAAAGGACCAAAATGGTTGCCCGTAAAAACTATGAGGATCTAATAGGAAGAAAAAAGATAGAGACTTAACAGACGAAAACACAATATTTTAGGGATTGAATGAGCTAATTTTCCTAAATATAATAAAAATAATTGATACACTACATTTTACATAAGTAAAAAAACATGGTCAAATTTTAAAGAAATGGTTTATACTCTAAATATTTAATCTGAAATTATTTAAGGAATGTTAGATAAAATTATATTTATCAAGAAAGTGAATATTTATTTTATAAAACTTCTAAATAAAGATATATACGTTAAATTTTGAATAAAATAAAAATTATTTAAGTAGGAAAATATTATTTTTTAAAAATTTTACTTTAATGTAATCATTCTTTGAATTCATCTTGTATATTTTTATAATATTTGATCATATTTAATGTAATTTTGATTATTTTTAAAGTATTTTAAGAATATATTTTGAGAGAATATTTAGAGGAAAAAAAAAAAAACTAAAAATCAAAAATCCATAAAAAGTAAAATTGATATTTAGAGTGTTGCATTTAGGAATGACAATCATGTCGGTTCATGTAATCGAGTTAAAATAATTATATTTAATTTGTTAACCCAAATTCTACACAAAAAAGTTGAACACAAACATAACAAGAAAATTAATCATCTTAACCGTCAACTCAATATCACACATATATAATTAAAAGTCTGATAACCCATCAATACGATTACACTATATCAAACTCACTAACTCGATTATTTACCAATTCAATTTATAAAAATATTAATATTATTTAATTTAATTATATATAAATTATTAAAATTTAAAAATAATAAAAATTATTAAGTCATTTAAAAATAAATTAGACTATAAATTAAAAAAAGAGATAATAAACATTAAAATAAAAAATAATTATTATTTAACCGAATTATGGGAGTGCAACCGATTTACAACTCAAATACACACAATTATGATTAAAGGGTTGATCCGCGTTGACACAAATTCAACCTTATTGAGTTTATTTCATATTCTTTTTATGTTAAATTTTTGTATCGAGTAAGATATTATCACCTTTAATTGCGTTTAGTAATGAGTTTATAAATAATCTTACAAATTTTAATAATTGATTATTAATTTTTTTTTTTAAAAAAATGGAACATAATTGTATTGCCATATTAAAAAAAAAAGAAAAGAAAGAAAAGTAATTATGTGGAATTATTATTGTTTTATCCAAATGCACTAAGAAATTATCAAATTTCACAACCCAAATTAATGCCAAAACCTTTTAATAGATTTCACGATTATAATTATCACTATTTCATAATTCATACTACATAAATCTAACATAAATAAATATCTCCCTCCAATAACTATTTATATATATATATATATATATATTATTTGACTTTATTATCAAGCAATATCATAAAAAAGAAGGAAGAAATAAAATTAAAGAAAAAGGATTTCCCAATATTCATAAGGAAAATTAGTTAGTTTAGCCGTATTTTATTAATTTTATACTAATTTTATTATTTTTTTATTTTTTTATTTTCATACTATTTTTAGATAACTATTTTAATTTTTTTAATTATATTTTAACTAATTTTTTTTTTTTTATCAAATTAAAATTTTATAGCAAATTTTAATCATTCTTTTAACCATTTTTTAAAAAAAGAAAAATATAAAAAATTAATAAAATAGAAACTAAATTGATCACATTTTCATATTCATAATTCACTAAGAGCAGGAAAAAAAAAAAAAAAAAAATCCTATGGCGGTCCTCTGAAGAACCGGGGTAATTCCGATGGTGCTAGCCCGTCAATCAAAAATTTTTTTCGTGTCCGAATAGAAAAGAAAAGAGTAGAAATTAACAGTCATTTCTCTCCTCGATCTCTCCTACCAATGAGAGCCTCCTCAGGAAGGTCCAGATTAAAGGGTTGAGGAGATAGTTTTCAATATAATCAAAGAGAGGAAAGGAGGCGAGAGATCTGTGTGTTCTTGGTGGTCTTTTCAAGGGTAATTCTGTTTAAATACTGCTTAAAATCTACCTTTTTTTTTTTTTTTTTTTGTTATTTGGTTTTGTGCAAGAAATTGATTTTCTTCTTGGGTCTTTTAATTGGTCTTGCATCAATTTGAAGTTATTGACTATCGTTGAGTTTTCCCCTTAATTGTTTTCATTGCGTGAAATGCTTGGAACAACTGAGCAAATGGAAACGTTCTCAATTTGGTGGTTTGTCACTTTAGCAATCCCCACTTTACCTAACGATTCTTTTCCATTATATTTCAGTTCTTGGCTTCCTACATTACAATTTTTAACAGTAAAGTACTATTCTTTAGTAGGGGTTCCTTTCGGATTGATGATTTACTTAGGGATTGTTTTATGTTGTTTCAGATATGTGTTTTGAAGCTGCAAGAGAAATAAAGATTACCCTTTTTGTAAATCTGTGAGATATTGTCAGTGCAGAGCTGAATGAGAAGCATAATAGCTATATGCAGAGACTAGAATGATTCAAACATCGACACACATTTTGTTTTTATACAGTGTGTTAAGTGTATAGGTTGCATTTATATATAGAGATGGCTGATGCAGCGGGTCTTATTGAGGCCTCAGGATCCAGATTCAGTGATTTGGAACTCATTGGGAGGGGATCATTTGGAGATGTCTATAAAGGGTAAAGATTGCATAAAAACTCTATCCTTCTATGATTTATGCTTCTGTGTTCGGTTTTGAAACATTAACTCTTCTATTTTGTCCATGCTATTTAGTGATAGTTTGTTTGTAATGGATAAACTGCAACTAACTTTTCTGAAGATGTAATGGATTCTAAGATCAGAATTTTGTTGTAAAACTAAGCTTTATGGTGCTGTATGAAGACTTATGGAATGTGAAAACTTGTTAATAAATTCTAGTCCATGCATTATTTGAGCTGATTATTCTCAACTAATTTATAGCTTTTTCATTTTTCCCAAAAGTTATATATCTTAAAGCTTTCCTTTTTTACTAATGAAGCACAGTGCAAAATGCATGAACCATGACTAGATAATAAAATTGAAGTACAATAGATATTATTCTATAGTTTCTTTAGTTATATCATAGGATTTCACTGTTAGACTTTTTGTATATGCTGACAATGGATTGACATGGGGCAAAATATATTGGCATGGTTTGTTTATGATTGTTATAAATTTTTAAATTTTCAATTGGCCTGTAGTTCTCTAATAATTACTATTGGTGGATGAAAGGTTGTATAGGTGTCTTCCCATGGTATTGCATTATGTTCTTGGAGAGAAAAAAAAAAAAATGGAAGAAAATGCTATTTCTGGAGGATAGGAAAAAAATTATAATCAATTTGGTGGAAAATTCTGTGAATAAAATAGTACCTAATAAATGAGGTGGTCGTATGCAGGAGTTTTTTCTGTGGAAAGGATTGGTCATGCAATTAAAGGGAGTCATGTAGCATATCTCACGAATAACGTCTACTAATTGATTCTACGTGTCATTCCAGAACTTTTATTTTCTTTGCATGTAAGAAATTGCATGGAGAATTTACGTAAACAGACATCAAAATGTTCCCTTAATAATGGGTTGGTGGTTTAGTCCTTTGCGGCATGCTAATAAATTTGTCCTGTGTGATCTGCTGGTTCATTTTGCTCTGAAACACTTTCTAGGATTCTGAAAGGTTGTCCAACTACTTCACGTCAGATTTATGGGGATTGGCCTTTGTGAAGCAGAGTTACTGCTAATAGAACATTGAAGGTCAATGTGTCAGTCTCTGGTGTTTGTATCCCTTGCTGGTGTATATTTGAAGGACTATTCTGCATGTTACTAGGATAAATACACTCTTTGTACCGCCACCACTTCACAGAAGGGGCAAGAAAGAAAAAAAATAAATAAATAAAAAAGAGAAGACAAGTAAAAAGGGGACAAACTCCTAACAAAGTGAAAAGAAAAATGTTTGTCCACCTAAATGTGTCAAGCCTCACCTCATCTGCTTCTCCTCCACCAAAAAGTGGGTCTATCCTCTAGCTGTCTTTGGGTTGTTTTTTCTCTCTTACTGTTACCACAGAAAGAACTGTATTAAACTTCAACAGCAGATACTATAGAAAAGTAAATTTAACACGTGTAGCCCACTTCTCAACTTGTTATGATTTTCCTCCTGGGGATTCCGTAAATCATCCCATGAAAAATTTTAACTGGATGATAAAGAAAAGATAAAACTCCTACTTGACAATGGTAATGACTCACTTGGGACTGTAGTTCTTTAAGACCTTTAAGAAGAGAGAGAAATGGTTTAATAGTCATGTATAGGTATTAGTTCCAATATAAATAGTCTTGCATATCTTCCTGTACATAGGTGTTTGTGCTAACTAGGTTCCTACAAATGTTTACAAATCGAAGTTGTTTTGTTAAAAATGATAAAAATTTTCTAGTGCTCTGAGTAGTTAAGTAACTTAGGTTTGTGACATATGTTCTTGGAAAGTCAAGTAAAACCTTTTTGATAATTGGAGGGCTGACTACTATAAAAGCAAGGGCATGTAGCTGGACTGATGAGAGAATAAGCATTCTATCTTAGGGTTGCATTAGGATGTTTTACGTGGTGAAAAATGTAAATCGTCTCTTTTGTTGTTTCTGTATGAAAGCTAATGATACGAACTGAACGGTTTGAACTGAATATAGGGGCTCTCTGGCCTTGCATCTTCTGCACCAGGCTGGGAACATTTTGTTCTGGTTGGCATTGTAACTTTTGAATTCTTACAAATAGAAAATGAAGAAGATGTTTGGACTAATTTTGTTGTAAGTTTCTAAAAGCCTACTTCTGAAGGTGGAGGCATCATTCATGCACGCGGAAAGTTTATATCAATTTCTTCTAGTGTCCATGAATCTATGTTTTCTTTTCTTGTTTTTCCTTTTACTTTTTTGGTCTCTATACGGTAAGAATATCTTTCAAGTTGGCTGTATATTGATGACTTTTTTGTTTTAATTGCAGG
The DNA here is from genome assembly GCA_035583425.1 of Marsdenia floribunda. Lineage (NCBI taxonomy): Eukaryota > Viridiplantae > Streptophyta > Magnoliopsida > Gentianales > Apocynaceae > Marsdenia > Marsdenia floribunda. The sequence continues at coordinate 8,441,379 of JAXGGT010000162.1, read as the reverse complement.
TTTGATAGGGACCTAAACAAGGAGGTTGCTATTAAAGTCATTGATCTAGAAGAATCGTAAGTATTAATGAGATCTATATGTTTTCCATTTGCAAAATGAATTAATTTAAATTACTTGTTTGTTACCTGAGATCTTCACATAGCTTATGAGAATTGAATTATGTCAAGTGTGGTTGTCCATTGTTTTTCTCTCTCCCCCTAACTTTTAGGAAACTTGTATTTATAGTTTAATTATTTGTAATTGCTGTGATGCCCATGAAACAGAAATGTTGCTCAGCAAGATACATCTTTGGGAGGGTACAGCCTCATAGCTACCACAGGATGCTTAGAGTCTTTTCACTTTCATGATGTGCATTTAATTGTCTTATTTTTCTTGGATGGATGTTCAAATGACTCAGGAAATTAGTGTTTAATGAAATTTACTTGAACAGAAATGCTACAGTTGTAACTTTTTAATTAAAATGGGTTTCAGTTTTTCATATGACTATTCTTTCTTCTTGAGTTGATTAGTAGCATTTCTGTTATTGTTGCACATGAGTACTACATTGCGTATATTAAAGCATTCAGATTCTGATAATGGTCTGATGGTAGTGATAGTAGTAGGATTGATGGGTGTTAAGTCTTGACGTTGATTTTCAGCAGTGTTGCCTTGAAGTTGTAAGAGTAGCTTATAGATGCTGTCCCATTGCCAAGAGATCTGAAGAGAAAAATTTGTCATGTCCATTAGCTTGTGGTCCATATTCGCGTCCTGTAATTTTTGGTGTTTAAACCTGGCCTTAGAAAGACCCCAATGTTTATCCCATTCAATTCTCAAACTGAGATTCTAGAATTTTGTTTATTCCCTTGTCCTATGTGTCTCTATTGATTTAATATCAGTTTGACTCTAATAGTTATTTTAATGTTGCAAACCAAAAAGCAAAATCAGGAGAAAAGGGAAAGGCTTTGTATATTGGGGCATATACTGTTAGAGCCTCCTGTGGGTAAAAATGTCCAAGCACCAGAATTATAGAACTTTGTGAAATTTAAATAACCAGCCATGGCTTTCTTGCTTCTGGAATTTTAACTCTTTAGCTTGATTCTGATCTATTAAAGCTGTCTCCTTCCAGTGTTGTTGGGGCATGTGCCGAGGGTAAAGGAGCAGCCCTTCTTAGGAAAAGTGGTTCAAATGCTTCTAGGTGAAGCTTTATTTGCCAGTTGCGTACTATTTTGCACCTTGCTGCTCCTTTTCGAAGCTCAAGATGCTAATGGGGTTGTGCCTGAACAAAAATTGTCTCTTGAGCTTCTATTTTTTGCCGGAAAAGTCAAAAGCCTCGTTGAAAGTCTATACCCTAATGAATACCTGAGATTAGTAGAGAAAAGTCTGTCAAAGCCCAAAAATTTCTTATATAAACTCTAAAACCATATTAATTCCTTCAAAATAAAAGAAAATTCTCCGAGAAGAACTTTTAGAGCTCCAAAATTTTCCATAGGAGATTCAAGAGTTTATTATCAGTAATACTTAAGTGAGGTTAAAAAGTAAAGATTATTCAGAATTCAAACATCTATTCCTCTCATCCACTTTGGTATATTAACCTCTTTAAGTATATCATATAACAAATAGAAGCATAAGTATTTTGTGCATGTTATTTTGGTCAAGCAAGTATGTTTTTTTGTGTCTTGCACCTATGCTATGGGAGAGCCCTAAATGCCTCGAGTATGCCTATTGACCTTGACAAAACTGCTCCTTCCAGTCTGTCTTCTGTTTTTTGTTATCTTTGCATTTGTCATATTCAATTCTTTTTGGCTCTTTTTAAGAAATTCCTATCACTGGGTATTTATTTACCTTTTGTACTTATTAAACCTTTTATTTGATTTATCATCTACAGGGAGGATGAAATTGACGACATTCAGAAGGTGTGACTGGATACATTTTTTGCAATTTTCATGTCTCTTTATACAAAAAAAAAAAAAAGGAAAAAAAAAGGTTTTTTGAATGGATTATTTCTTTTTGCAGGAAATTGCAGTTCTGTCACAATGTCGATCTCCATATATTACAGAGTACTATGGATCATATCTGAACCAAACCAAGCTGTGGATAATAATGGAATACATGGCTGGTGGCTCTGTAGCTGATCTGGTGGGTGATCACTCAGTCTCAGTTTCCTTTTGTGTACAAAACACTTGCAATGGCTCTATGTGACTGGATTTTTATCTTGGAAATATTAGGAAAAATCTGAAGGAGAAGTGTCTCTTTGTATAGTAATTTGAATTAGGACTCAGATGGTTTTCTTTCTGCAGATTCAACCAAATCAGCCTTTGGATGAGATGTCTATAGCTTGCATTCTTCGTGATCTCCTGCATGCAATTGAATATCTCCACAATGAAGGAAAAATTCATCGAGATATTAAAGGTTTTCTCATCTATTCATTAACTTGAGGATCGTTATATTTTATTTCCTGAAAGCATCATTTTTTTACTGTCAAGAGTTGGACTAGATGAGATGAGATTGTCAGTTTAGACATAGTGGAGGTTCTTTTATATTTTTATTTTCTTCCAGTTGTTGGGTTATTGGGAAGTTAAATAAGTCTTGTTTTCTTATTTTTACCGTTACTTAATTTTTATTTTTTTGGTTGAAATTACTTATCCTAGTGCTAAGAGAGTTGAGACTTTAGATTTTGGGTTCAATGATGGACTAAGTATGTCTATTCTCCTATCCCCTCTTAGCTCGACATCTTACATTCTCTTCCTGTATAATTTTGAAAAAAAGTTTTCAATGTGCAGTTCCTCTATCTATTTTCTTGTTTCAATAATGTCACCTGTTTTTGCTTTTTGGCAGCTGCAAATATTTTGTTGACAGAAACTGGAGATGTTAAGGTGTGTAACTGATGTTCAAACAAATTTATTATTATTAAAATTATATTGATTTTATTATTATTATTATTTGCATTTGAGTCTTATGAGAGATTGCATGTTATTGACTGAGTTATGTTTACCTCTCTGATATTTTACTATTTTTACCTTTTTCAGGTCGCAGATTTTGGAGTTTCTGCACAATTGACGAGAACAATTTCAAGAAGGAAGGTAATGCATTTTCGCTTTTAATTTTAGACATGGAGTATGAGAGGATTGACATTTTGTTAAAGATGCTTGCTGGATCTTCTTGTTTCTAGTTTTGGTCAGTTCTAGACCTAAATTTCATGAAATTTGAATAAGACTTTTGCTTGAGAAACATTTCCTTAATCTACCACTTTATTTACTCGATTCACATTATAGTTGAATAGTGACTTCAGGAATATTGTTTAATACTTTATCTTAACCAGATGCTGTTTTTCTTGGTCTTAAATGGGCAATTTTAGTTAGTTCACAGAGGGTTCCTCTACTTACATCTAATTGAATTTGCAATCTGACATTATTCTTTAGTTACATTCAAGAAAACTAGATGTTTTCATCATTGATAGATTAGAAGTAATAAAACCTTTCAACACTTCCATTTTAATTAAATTATTGATTTTGGAAATTATTTAATATAGAAGCATCTTGGACTTTGAATGATGCATGGACTCTTATGGGTACTCATGGGATGACTGTTCTAATTTTTTTTTCTGATTACTTTTACTGTCTGTCAATTTCCTTCAGTTACTTTGCATTAAACAACATTTTATCATTATTCAAGTATTAGAATTTATATAATTTGGTGTGTGAATCATGGTTTAGATATATAGAAACTGCCCTCTATAAATGGAGGTAAATGTTTGGAAAAGCTACTCAGCTGGTCCAGCAACCGGTATACTCTAGGTCGGCAATTGAAATTTATATGTGACAATTTTATGTTCTCTGTACCTCGTTGTTTTCTTGTCCTCATTATTGATCTCTTTTATTATTTTATATTTTCTAAATTATATTTCATTGATAAGTCAAATTCGTTGCCTATGAATTATGAAATCTTTCTGCTAACTCTATTAATCACAGACATTTGTAGGTACTCCATTCTGGATGGCTCCAGAAGTTATTCAGAACTCAGATGGATACAATGAGAAGGTATGCCTTCTGGAAATGTAACCATATTTTTTCTTTTTCTCTCTGGTCCTGCCACTCATTATTACTCTCCTCCATTCTATTTTATCCATGCCAGTTAAATGAGTATATGAGGTATTTACAAAAAAAAAGTTAATCTATTCTTTTCACATTTAACCTTGAAGATCTGATTTATTTTACTCTCTTATTTGTTATTTACTCACTTCCCACAGTTTATATATTCTCATATTTTCAAAGGTAAAATTGTTTTCTTTCTATTTAGTTGTGCTTGAATAAAAGAATTATCTTAAAAAGGGGCAAACCTGGAAATTGATTGTTAAAATTGCCTAATTAGACATGAAATGGGACTGTTGCCATACTATTTTTCTCTTACTTTTACCTGTTCTTGTAGTATTGCATTTCCTTATCTTTCACTACTTCAATATATACCTGTTTTCCTCAGTTAACACAGTGCCTATGCTGTATATGGATGCATGCATACATGTTTCTATTTTTAGATTTAAGGGAAATATTTGAGTCTCTGTTTGATGCAGGCAGATATTTGGTCTCTAGGAATCACAGCAATCGAGATGGCAAAAGGGGAACCCCCACTTGCTGATCTCCACCCAATGAGAGTTCTTTTCATTATACCTCGTGAAAATCCTCCACAGGTATACTTTCTGTTTCTTTGTTGATTGGTATTTTAATTGGTACCTTGAGTTGGTATGTCAGGTTCTTATTGATTATTTTTAACTCTTTAGATTCCTGTAGGTTTTGAAATCAACTTTAGGTCCTATTTGGCACAAAACAGATAAAATATTACAAATTGATTTAGTTACAAATTGCCAATTTTAGCCAAGAAAGACCTAAAATGTAAATTGTAAAAACTACAGGGATCTAACAAATTTAAAACAATCAATCTTTTGTGATCCAATATACAGGACTGAACTTGTTAATTAGCTTGGATATGATGTAGTCTGCTTTGCTTATTTAGTTCTTTCATTTTTTTTTTCCTAATGAGATTACTCCAGGAGCCGTTTCATGTTTTTTTTTTTGGCCTGTTCTGCAACTATTTCCTTTTTAATATTAAGACTGAATTGCTATGCAGCTTGATGAGCATTTCTCTCGTCCTATGAAAGAATTTGTCTCATGGTGCTTGAAGAAGAATCCTGCTGAAGTAGGTTCAAGTTCCTCTAAACTCACTTGCCTTCAAGTGTTCATAATCTTGCTATTTATTGGAATGTTGGACAATTACCTGCATATGATTAGGTGGCATGAAAGATAAATCTCTATGGACTTCTTTATAACTCATATATGGGACTTGTAATTCAGCTGATTAGATGTTAGATTGGCATGATGGTGCAGGACTGCCTTCAATTGGTCCGTCAGTGCTGATTTTTGTCAAGAGCGTGATGGTTGGATTGGAATGAAATAATTTTTAAAGAAGCAGGAAATGCGCTTTATCCTGAGATTTTGTTTGTACAATGCCCGGTCTTAGGCCCTAATTATGGATAGTGTTACACTTGTATGTATAGCCATATGATAATTATATTGTAGTCACATACATCACAATCCCGATATTAGTTTCTTGAAACTGGGGACCCTAGAATTAATGTTGAAGTAGCAGTGTTATCCTGATGGTTATGGCTAGTTTGAAAAGTTTAAAATGCTGTTAAGGAGAATTCCGAATTATATCCTTACCATTCTTGACACTGAATTCTTTCAGGAATAAAATATTCCTCTATATAAGTCCTAGTTGACTAAAGAGACTAAATTTTACATTTTTGCTTCTCTCCACCTTTTTGAATGCTCTTTTTTGAAGAATTTAATCAATAATCTATGGTACACATTCCTAAAATAAACAAAATTTTCATCTGAAGTTTCACTAACAACTTCTTTAATTTGAATATTTATGTTCTACTATATATAATGATCCAAACACTAACACATTATTATTAATGATAATATACTAACTTCCTTCCAACTTGGATGGAGTTTCTACTTAGGTTAAAACCAAAAATTTGGATAAAAAAAACTTATTCAGTTTGGAAGTGTGGCTGTCATGGATGTGATTTGTTGTCTAATGTTGCTTATGGCAAAGCTTCTTTTTTTGACAGTAGACCTGTTACTGATTTTATTACAGAGGCCAAGTGCGAAGGAACTTTTGAAGCATCGATTCATCAAGAATGCTAGAAAGAGCCCACGGCTATTAGAGAGAATCAGGTGTGTTTCTTGCTTCCAAGTTTATTATGTAAATATGTTACGATTTTCCTGGGACCTGTTTCTACATCAACTGGAATCTAGTTTAGTTGTGCATATACTTGCAGGTAGAAACATACTAAGCTATGGCTCATTCATTAGATTGAAAGTGAAGAGAATTGATAAATTTTAGTGTGCTGTTCGGTAACTAACATGTGATAGGCTTTCTAGGTGCTAATTCCATTTTAGAAACTCTGTTTAGTAGCTTTCAAACTGAAGGTGTTGGGATGTAGATCACAGAGCCATTTACACGTTCATTTCTTCTCTGCCTTCCTATCATTTTCCAAGGACATGCTTACTGATTTAAATAAGTTTAAGATTCTGGTCAATAACCTAAAAGGGAATGTTTAGTCAAGTTCAGAATCGGATTAAATTTAGTTGTTTGTACCTTTGCTATTCGTATGCAAGTTCTTATTTGATTGATGTCCTGCATGCTGTTTCTTAAGAGAGCGTCCTAAATTCCAAGCCAAGGAGGATGATGAAACCCCCAGAATTGCCGGAAAACCTTCAGGGGAAGCATCTGGCACAGTGAGGGCTGCTAGAGATTCTGGGGTTGAAGATACGGTAAAAGTCAGGTCAGTTAATCCTTTAATCCCCTGTGCCACCCAATTCTTGGATTCAAAGATTGACTGAAATCTTTATAACATTCTATAACAGTCAGGGAAAAACTCAGAGAAATGCTGGATGGGACTTCAGCATTGGTGGATCAACTGGAACTGGGACAGTACGAAATGCTGTAAGGCCACCTCAGGTTAGAGATAGGAGAGCAGAGGTACCTCCAAGAAAAAATGTGGAAAGTGGTAACCAGTTGACTTCTTCTGGAACTGTGCGCTCAGAGGTTTCTTTTGGAAAGGATGCTAGAGATACTCGCCGGGATGAGAAACAGGATTATTATCATGAAGATGTCTCTCTCTCTCATACACACACATAGATACATTTGCATGTGCTGCTGGCCTTTTTGTTCTTTTATGTGGAATATGTATTTTTAGTCATTTGTTATGCTATTCCACCTAGTTGTTTCCGACTCATTTAATAAAATTCATAACTGAATGAAAGACATCGGGACTATGAGACTTGCCTCAGAATAGGGAAATTAAATACATGAAAATAATATTTTAATATTAGGGATTTACAGGATTTACTCCATTTCCCGGCTTCAAATAATTACTTTCATTTGCACAATGAGCATTTGGCTAATTTGCATGTTATATTGGTTCAATACCCTTAAGAACATACTTTAAGTCTTTCATGTTGAAAGAGCATACTAAGATAGACTGGCTGCTAATTCACTCGTTTATCCAAGTTATTTTTTACTAGATGAACATTAACAAGTTAGGCTGCAAGTATTTCCATAGTATGCTAGATCAGTATCCTTATTCTCTCTTTCTTGTTAGTTAAGAAATCTTATTTTCAAGTATCTTAGTTGGAAGTTATGTGTGTGAGTGAAATCATGGAGTGCTCAGAACTTGATAAAACTTTTACTTGTTTTTGCTACATTATGATTTCCTCATTAACTCTTTTACTGAATTACTTCATATGCTTGTGTTTTGCAGGAAGAAAGTGGCACTGGAACTGTTGTTGTACGTTCTCCAAGAGGAGGTTCCTCATCCTCGGCGTATAGTGATAAAAGCTTCTTGGTATATTGCCTATCTAAACAAGATGATTGAATTATTTTCTTCAATTACATTTCTGGTACCTTCTTCATGATGTTTGTGCTTGGACAATTTCAGTCTAGCAGCACATTTGCTTCTGTAGAAGCTTCATCTACAAGTGGAACTGTTGTTTACCGGGGACAGCATGATGATTCTGGTTCTCCTCGGACTCCGAAGTCCAGATTAGGAAATCAAGAGAGAACTTCAAGTGCTTCACTTGAAGATAGTTCTATGAACCTTGCCGAGGTTGGTTAATACACTCAAAGGATTGTTGTCTCATTGTTTGCAATTAATTTTCTAAATGAAAGAAGATTTAGAGGATTATACAGAGAACTTGTGTGTGTGGATTAATGTTTTTCTTTTTTTAGCTACTGTACAACTGGGTAAATTGTTTTGGCTCCTAAATTCTTTACCTTGCATGGTACTTCTCATTCATTTTGAAGGAAATACCTATCACATTTGCTATTTGACAGTTGTTTCCCAACTATTTCAGTTTTTCAATTGTTCTGGATGCCAAATACAGGCTAATATTTGGAAGATCATCTTTACTACTTTCAGTTCTGAAGTTCAATGATATGCTATGTTATTCAGGCCAAAGCAGCAATCGAGGCTGGACTAAAGAAGGGAAATTTTAGAGATAAGTCTGCATTGGCAAAAGTCAATAGGGATGAACAACAAAGTAGAAGAAAAGAGCAGTCAACTGCTGCTTTGGATTCATCAAGGTAGCTATTATATGAAATTTGACTAGAACCTACTATTTGTTATTTGATAGTCAAGTGCATTTTCTAACATATCTCCTTAATTTGCATCTCATCTTGGGAATACATGATCAAATCTTCAGTCACTCCCAAGATTACTTTGATGCACAAAAGGTTTCCCCCGGCTCACGACAAACAAGTGAGGAAGAAGATGTTTCAAGAAGTTCTGTGTCCTTTTCTTCTAGTGCATTGTCTCTACTTCTCCTGCCCTCATTGAGAGAGGTGAGCGCCTTATTATGCTGAACTGGCCATCTTCAGGATTGGGCATACTTGTGCAAATTTTATGCCTAAAGATTCTGCAATGATATTTACTTAATAGGTTTGACTATTATTTTGAGTTCTCTATTCAAGTCAAATTATTTTCTTTCTTTTTTTTTTTTTTTTTTATAGTTTCAATCATGTAAAATTCACTACTGAAGAAAACCATGAG
>JAXGGT010000162.1:8411210-8428915 GCA_035583425.1 Marsdenia floribunda | reverse complement strand
CTGAAATAGAATAAAAATATAATTAAAACCCAATAATTTAATATTAATCTTATTAAAGCTAAATAATCCAAATAACAAATAAAAGTCCTAAGAATGGTAGAGAGATATATTAAATACTAAGTATTAAGGGTCCCAAATATATAAATTTATATGTTATCAGTTCTTCAATTCATGAATTGCTCGGGGTGAACCCAAACCCCAACAATTCCAGTTTATACAATTCATTGGGTTCAGTGGAGCTGCCAAGCAGCCTCCATCGTTGAACATTTCAATTTCTTCGATCCACCATTTATTTGAGTCACCCTCTCCAAGACTAATTCAAAAGAAGAATGACGTTTTTTAGGAGTACTTTGTTGCATATCCTTCACTGCCACAATCAGTCCAGTTCCCTTTTGTTTCTCCATAGCTTCTGAAGGAGTAGCACCCAATTCCACCGTAGCAATTTTCACAACTGTATCACTTTCCAGCAGCACATCAGCTTTGGATGCCTCATCATTAAGATATGATTTTTCCACGTTTTTAGAAGAAGAGGGGTGAAGAGTTTTTAAAAGCAAAAATATTTACAAAAATTTTAAAAATACTTGCAGATAAGGGAATGAAGTTTCATAAAATGTTCTTTAAGTAATAACACTATCTAAACACTGAATAAATAGACAGATTGTTGAAGTATATATGTATATACACAAATAGTTGTTGGCCACTGCTAATTTTAAATTATATATCTATTTTTAACAACAACAATCTCTCTTCTATATCTTCATTTTTTTTTCTTTCCCAAATTTGGATTGGAGTTTTTTTGCCTACAATATTCAAAAGCATTGAAATAGCATGGTCAACGAGTATCACTTAAACCCATTTTTACAGAATGAATATTCCATGTTGACATGAAATAAGCACATTGTACTTCCCATGCCCAAGAATGAACCCAACCTCATATAATACAATCCAGCACACTCTTGAGGAGTATGGCTACGGCCAACATGGCATTGATCCATTCCTACATTCATGAAATCAGATTCTTCAACACACCCAGTCCAAACTAATGACATATCCGTGATAAAACATTCGCCAAAGACAGTATATTACAGCCTAGAAATTGGAAATAAAAACATAATCTAAAAAGTCATTTAATAGGAACATAGCAGCATCTTCATATTTTTGCTGATGACACAACAAGATTTACAACAGCATCTATTCGAAGTAATTCAACGATAGAAAAACCATTTTTAGATGAATCTTCTGGGGCAGAATTACTACCAGCATTGTCTTGTGACTTGTTCAACTCCAATGAACAACCTGGTTGATAGGGAACTATTAAAACATATTATACATTTCATATTTTTAAGTGGAAAAAGTCAAACACGCATAATAGAAAATACATACTTTTAGTTCCTGCACTTCATTGAACATGTGAATGCTCAAAGTATTTGGATATTTGTAATCCATCAGATGCCCCTAAACAAAATGATTCATTATTATCAAATTTACCAAGAAATGAGTCATTAATTCCGACAAATAAATAGGTAATTTTTCAATACCTTCAGTCTCATCCTTTGCAGATGTTTCAATTGAATCTGTCCCCCTTTCTGTGCTTTCTACTACCACTGCAAATACTCTGTCCCGAAGTTGAATAGTTGAAATATTCTTGAAGGCGGCCTTGGTACTTTGGTCAGGAAAGCTTTCCTCAATCCCTTTTCCATTGAATGGACCACCTGAATTTGACTGATGTTTAGGTGGTTGTTGTTCATCCATATGCATAGCATTCCTTCCTGTCGGGAAGGGCATATCTGGAAAATCGTCATCTGGGGGATGGTGCACATGTGGCTGATGTTGTTGTTGGTCGTGTCCATACATGTTCGCTCGTGGATCAAAGGCAGGTTGACCCTCTTCAGGTTGTGGCACAAAGTTATCTGACATATCTTCAGTCCTTTGCGGATGACGGTTATTCCCACCGTTCCCAGACTTTAGAATTTCCAGAATTTCAGCTAATGTATTTTGCACTTGAGAACGAAAAGCCTTCATCTTCTTCCGGAACCTGGTCCCATCCTCCCTATCCTTCTCCCATTGTTGTTGTATATGTTCCAGTTTCTTACCGATGGTACCGAGATTCGGTGCATCCGTGGACTCTCCTCTATGTATCCCGCAATCAGCATCTCCATCATCCTCCATCTTCTCTGACTGTGTTAGCTTTATTTCATTGATTTTGCGCCGCCTTAACTCCATGCATGATATGTTGTGCATTCCGTATGACAACTTTATTGGCTTAGTTACCTCACCTTCGAAATCAACACCAATTTCCCTGAAAATCTGAGTTAGAAACCCACCATAAGGGAACTGCTTGTCCCACTGCTGTAGTGATTGGGCAATGCCCCACACAAAGTAATTACCAAAATTAACAAGCTTCCTCTTCAATGCCTTGTAGGTGAGTATGAAATCAGTAGTACCAAGTTGCTTCTGAAATCTACCCTGTATGAACTGTGCCACTATGCCTCCCATTGCACGGCCAGAAATAGACTGGTCGTTCAAAGTTGCGCGGGCAAAGCCACACAGTGTTCTAGCAGCTTTGTCCTTCAATGCTACTTTTTACTTAGCATTCAAATCTTCAAATGATGACAAACAATAACCAGAGTTATGCGTTCCGAACCATTTGTTTACTTGGTCCGCGGTGAGTTGAATCATGACCCCCTTCACCAGTGCAGTAACAATCAACTCCTTGTCCCTTCCTTGCAAAATTACTGCATTTCGATAGAAAAGTCTAACCAGAAGTGGGCAACACTTTGTGTAAAACGTTGTCAGTGTATCCTATTTCTGGTACACCAACATCTCTAAAAACCCTCAAGTTGCCCTAATTCGTTCAATCTTGGTGGCTTGCCCACCGAGATATTTTTACAGGACTAGTCATCAGCCCAGGAGTCCTTGAAGAGTTTACAAACAAACAAATTTCGGTCTTTTGCCGGTCTGGATGATCTTGCAACCCAAGACCGGGCAACAGTGCCCTTATTTCATCGTCTGCAGAATCAACTACATTTGGCTCTTCCAATGTTGGGTGAAGGTTTTCGGATCTTCTCTTTCATTTATTCAAAGCACCACTCGTAGATTTCATGCTGTCTGATTTCGGAGGGGGAGGGGGAGGGGAGTGAATCGGTAGTGGGGTTTCAGAATGGTTCGTATTTTTCAAAATCCTCTGTGAACAGTTGTGGCGTCTGAAATTGTAATGGGAGGAAAATTTGTTTTTAGTGTTGCGAATGGGCGCCATTACATTCAATCAATGTCCTAGTTTAGTGCGCCGTTCAAATCCTGCAGGAAAGCAGGCCATTATGAATTCAGAATCTTCAGTCTTCACTTCCACTCCAACACACCACACTGGTCATCCACCATTAGTGGATGACAGTCCTAGGGTTTAGACGACTTCCACCCCTTATACTATGTGCTTGGGGTTTTCGAAATATGTTGATTGTAATTGTTGTTTTTCCCACTTTTTTTTTTTTATTTACCCCGGAAATGTTGTTGCATATGCATAAAAAGGCTAATTAATACTAATATAAAATTATTTTTTATAATGATATAAATTTAATTTATATAAATTAATGATATAAATTTAATTGATATAATTGATATAATGATATAAATTTTATTTTTATACTGATACAGAAAGGCTAAATATGAATCCACTTCTTCCGAATATTTTGTATATAAATTTAATTTATAATAAAATACTGATAATTTAATATTAATTATAAGGTTTCTCATAATTTAATGATAATAAAATTTCTTGAATTACTTTTTAGGATTTATATCAATTTATTTTGTATTTCTTTAGTGAAAAAAAAAAATATTTTGTTAAGTAATCCTTGTATTATATAATGATATTGTATTCATATTTTTATTTTTGGATGTCTTAAATAATTTACTGAAAATAAATAGAAGCTTGTTCGACGATATATATTGTCAATACATAACTCATAGTTTTTCATATTAAATATAACAAAACATATTATATATTGTCAATATATATAGAGTTAAATATTATAGTATTTACATAAATGTTAAAGTTATAATATAATTAGATTATTAATTAATTATTTATATAAAATTGATCAAGAAAATTAATGATCTTAATTAATCACATAAAAAATCAAAATAAAAATGAAGATTCAACAAAAATTTATGGTAAAATTGTGGGGGGAAAAAATATAAAGCTGTGTAATATATATTGTTTACACTTGGGAGTGAAATGTATAACTAGTATATATATAACATTGTTGAAAGACATGTACCCACAAATCTTTGATAAATATTATAAAAACCTATATATTATTGACTTCTTATTTTCCTTTTGTGATAATTACCTAAATATTACTGCTAACATGAAAGAATGTTTGTATTTATCAAAAAAAACAAAAAAGAAAATGAAAGCATGTCTATTTTTTTTTTTTTTTTTTTTTTTGTAATTGAATGTCTACCTGATTCTCTCTCCAATGTCCAAACTCGGAAGTAGCAAGCACTATACTTAGCAACAAAACAAGGAAGAAGCATGTATTATGATGGAAAACAAAACAAAATAAAATATACTGAATGGTGTTTCCATCTTCCAATGTATAGGTTACAAAAGGAATGAGTACCACCTACCTATGGGCTATATACGAGGGAGAGACAAAAAATAAAAAAAAATAAAAATCTCGTAATTGGTAGGTAGGTGAAAAGGTGCCACGCGGCATTAAATGCACTGCCCTTTTCCCACCATACCTGGCGGGTGATGGTTCCATTGTCTTCATCTTATAAACCCTCCCCTGTTCAAGTTATCTACAAGACTACAAACACTCCTCTGCCATCTACCATAGACGATCCTCAATCTCTGTTCTCATCTTTCTTTCCACTGAACTACCAGAATGAACTCAACGATAACGTCCCTATTGGACCTTCCCGATCATTTGATAACAGAAATTGTAGGCCATGCGGTTTCGACATCATACAAATCACTATTTGTCATTTAATCAGTGTATGTGTTATTTTACCTTCCCATATGTAAATTGTTGTAATGTGTTCATAACATTTTGTCGTGTACATACAGATGTAAGAAGCTGCACAGCCTTGTTGAATTAAAGGAAAGCTTCCTTTGCTGCAAAGTTACGCTCTATGATTTTAATATGTATTTGCCAACGGAGGTTGATGCGACATTGTTCACGCAAAAGTGCCTTTATTACAAAAATCCGGAAGCTTTATTACGGGAAGGAATGGTGAGTATGTGTGATGTACTCCGTTTATATATATTATTGTCCACATATTACACTTGCAAGAGTTCCATGGATATTGTTTATGTATTTTAGTATCACTGTTTCTATCGCATCGACTTTTCCAGATGTTGGGACCATTTCGATGAATCCGTGGCTGTTGGGTATATGCCGGCATAATATGCCCAAGCAATTATTTTACTGTTTACAAGGCTGGAACACTTACGAGATCAAGGCATAACCATGATCAGGGAGTTAAGACTGAACTCCATAGCTCCTAAATTTAAAAATTTGCGCAGATGTTTCAAACAGGTTTTGAGTATTCACTAGGTACAGAATGATGTTCTCAACTACTATCGGGACCTAGCTAGTAGAGGCAAATGTTGTGCAAAAATTGGTCATCCCAAATATGAGCCTAGGAGCAATTGGCGACGTTACTATGATGTGGAAAAACTGGATACAAATCCATTATGTGTACCGTGTGCTACTGATTTAGAAATGTTATACGTGTCAACCATAATTTAACATATGTTTCTGCACTTGTTTTGAGTTTGTCCAGAAGTGTACACCATTCTCATTTTCTCTAATGTAATCAGGTTTTGATATTTAAATATAATATGATATCTAAAAGAATGCTCGTCATATAATATTTGTCTTGTATGTATATACACATTAATAGAAACAATGAAAACATAATTTGGTGTTATTCACGTTGACAGAATATGAGTATTTAATTTAATTAATAAATATAATACATGTTATAAAGTGAGCATGGAATGTATCCAAAGGTACATTATAGAACAGGTTCAACCATGACCACATAATGGCTCATGGATTTAGAGTTCAACCAATGCGTCATTATTCCAGACGTGACTATCCATATTCTCATTTTAGATTCTTGTGATATTTATAAATTTGTCCAAGTAAAATGAGTGGTCCATGTTAATATAATATATAATAAATTTTATTCATGTAATGCAGTTCTCATATCTCTACTTAAATTTGTAATTACCCAAAACAATGAATTAATTAAAATAAATGTATACATTGGTATGAAGCAAATGGAGATTTGTGCATACTTGGGGGAAGATAGAAAATTAAAACGAAGTCCGCAAGTATTAATGGGGTGAGAATATGAACGAACTCGTGACCCTTTATTTAAAGAACAGATCATTTAGTGTCAATCACCAGTTTAAAGTTTTGTCTTCCTAAATCGAAACTTCCATTTCATTATCAATCCTGCATCCTCCTCTTCCAAGTAACTGCAGAGTTTATGCAAAGAAGATGACTTCGATTATGGACATTCCTCGCGACTTACAGATGCATATCCTACGTGATGTTGTTTCCCACTTTGCGAAGGATTTTGGTAGCATAAAATCAGTGTACGTACTGCTCAAATTCACTTTCATTCAATTCATTGGTAAATATGCATGCATGGGTAACATGTTCTCAGCATTCTTCGCTTTCACATAGATGCAAGCACTTTTACCAACTGGTGGAGGACGCCGACGGTGAGTTGTATCGAAAGGTTTCATTCGAGTTTTTCTATACTAGTCGCCGGTGGAGACACATACCCAAAACGTTATTGCAACGTTGCATACAGATGAGGAACCCAGATGTAATATTATACCAAGGACTGGTGCGATTCCATACGTTGAATATTAATATTATTAAATACTAAATCGGAATATTATCATGACAAACTTACGTAAATAACAAATGAGTTTATTTTTGGTATTCTAGGTTAATTTGTTCTCTATCGGAAACGCTGGAACATCCACATTTATTTTGCAAAAGGCAATAAATGAAGGAAACCTAGCAGCACAATATGTCATGGGTTTTGTTTACTTGTTTTCTCTGCATGCTCACGAAAAGAAGGATGAAATTGCACTAATCAGATCACTTAGAAAGAACAGCTCAGTAGCTACGTTTAGAGGTAACCGTTGAATTATGGTCCAAATGTTGACGTTGAGATATATAGATAGAAGGATATATCAACGTGTTATCCAATGTGCGAGAAATCCAGGCTGCTGCAAGACAAAAGGACACCTACAAAATCTCTTTCAGTATGACGTGGAACTAACGAATGATGAGGTTGATTGTGATGGTTGTACTGCGAATGTCGAAATTGTATTCATATCTAGTAGGATTCATTAGATGACTCATCATAGTTTGCCAATTATCATGATTTATAATTATATGATACCATTTATGTATATATAAATATTGATTAATCTACCTTCATAATCATTTACGTACTTATTAACACAATATTCAATCATACATATCCCACGGATGAAATACAATTATGCGAATGCGGATACACATCATATACTATATAGAAGGATCTATATTGAAAAGTCCCCCACTCTTGCAGCTGTTGAGTTGTGTGTTCACCAAAACTTACCTCCTCTCTGTCTTCCTGCTCTAGACGGGGTTGTCTACTATCAACGGCTGAGTCAGTTTGAAATTTGGAGAATAGCGGGTCATTGAGATAGTTCAATCTGATGTAATTGTGGATCACACAACATGCAATTAAAATGTCACATTGTCGTATGAATGAGTAAGATGACATTGATGACCCCAAAAATGGAAATCTTTTTTTGAAAACTCCAAATGTTCTTTCCACCACATTTCTAAGGGATGAATGACGGTGGTTGAACAACTCTTTGTGGCCCCGGAAACCGGAACTTCATTGACAAAATTGGGAACAATAGTACCTTTCGCCTTTATACGATGCAAGAAATCTAGACTGATTAGCATATCCATCATCTACCAAATAATATTTACCTACGTTTTATAAAAAAATTTGATAAACATACGTTACTATCATTGATGTTCTAAATATACAAGAGTATATATTGTGGACCTGGTGGAGGGTGCTGAAAACCATGTCTACTGTTGGATGTATCATTATTAAAAACACGACCATCATGCACACTGCCTTCCCACCCTGCATGTACGAAGGTAAACCTTATATCATGGTCAACTGCTGCCATGACATTCTGGCATATCATGTTCTTCCTGGACCTAAAAACCTCTCGCCTGTCGCCAACCACCCAGGCTGCAATGCTTGTTCCATCTATAGCACCGACGCAGCCCTGGAATATCAAAAGTGGTGATCAAAATTACAGTGAACACAATTAACAAAATTATGCGGCCATATACGTACATTGAATTGAGGGAAAAAACATGAGTTAGATGACATCTTTGGATGTATGACATCCCAGTTTGGTTCCTTTATTACATCGGGAGCGAGTTTGACGAGAAGTCTACAAATTATCTTCGTGTGTCTGCTTATTGTTTCTGTTGAATGTTGAAAGCGTTCTGCCAAGTCCCAGTTTTTGTTCCCTCGACGTACACATAATAAAAATATGGCCAAACTCTTGTACATGTCAACGCGTTATTTTTGTCGATTGACCCACAAACCACGATCTACCAGAAGATTACATAGTTTGAGGAAGGGCTCAGATTGCATTCCAATACTCTGATAAATTCTTGCTGCGTGACCCCGAAGCAATTCGTCAACCCACATTTGACCTCTTAATACCGATGTCCTACATCTTATTCTATTATCACTTGCATGCAAGAACTGTTCACTTGCATCCGTCATTTTCTGTATTTCGATCATGTCTTCCATATCTTGTAAATCTTCTTCATCCGAAGATGACAAATAGAAATTTTTGATATTTATGTTACCGTGATTAGTATTATGTTCCATAGAGATACCTGCGTCGGAAAGAACATATGTGAAGTAAATTAAATCTATCGTTGAATTCAACACACATAATCATTGTCACTGCAAGTTCCTTGTGCACTTATTGTCATAAACATACATGAAACAAAGTAATACTATTGTTACAACAATATATAAAAATTAGTTCTATATATATGTCCACTAAGAAGAAGGTGGATAGAGCAAGCACGTTACTCCTTCACATTCATGAAATCTGTCATGACGACGTGAACCCGTGTCTCTTTTGGCCAATGCACCCATGCCTCTCAGAAATCGAGATTCGTGAACTTGTTATATGCATTCACATGAACGTGGGGTGGGACAAGGCCACAATCCTGCTCCAACAACTCAATACACCTTGAAATGGAGTAGGGATCTCGATTGGTGGTGTCGCCTCAAGCAGACCTGAATAGATAGTCATCCAGTTTGGCTTTCAAACTTCAATTGAAATTACTCCACGTTCAAATTTTTGAACAATAGTATTTGATCTCAACTTCTTGTCGCCACACGAACGGTCGCCATACGACGTGCTCCCAATCTTCCTCTTTGAGCCAGAAGTGACCAAGTCTATACTGACACCACGTGGAGTCTCATCAATTCCCCCTGATTGAGTTGAGACTTCAATAGCGTCGCTTTGGGCTGCCTTGCCTCTACCTCTGAGCAAGATCTCTTTCTTCAGCATCTGTAAGTAGAGACTCCTTGGAAGAGCGTGCAAATGACCCTTGAGCTCCACTATCCCAGAATACATCGGCCATGAGGTCATAATGTGGCAGTCCCTTATTATTACCAAATGTCTTTGCCTCCGATTTTTTCTGCATAATAGAGAACAAACTATGGTCACACCACACACATTATAAGCTATATCACAAAATGCAGACATATTTCCCAATCATATAAGTGTCATACCCTTTTTATTGCCTCCCATTGCTCGACACTACAGTCTATATTGTTCTGGACTGCATTCTAACCTATACCAGTTATGTCGGGGTCATCTCTAATTGATTTCATAGCCAAGTATAGCTCCCTCATCCTACTAAATTTTTGAGACAGTTGGGGGATGGAGTAATTATTTCTATTAGAAGCATTAAATTCGACTTGAATCTGCTTCCATACGTTACTTTCGAATCTCCCCTGCATCTAGGTTCCATCTTTGTTTTTCCATTCTTTTAATATGTTCAAATATTGTCGTTCCAGATTTGATGTTCACAACTTATTTCGTAGTAAAGATGGTTTAATTTCCTCAACATTATTGATAGACATTTCTATCTGACCTTGAACCGGTTGTAAGAAATAAATAAAATAAAATACAAGTCATAAATTACACATAAAAGTACACAGAATGTCATGTTCTACTATCAAAATCACGCAAATAACAAATATGTTTTCTGTGGAGCAATAACATAAAAGTACACTGAGGAAACATTGATACTTAAAAAAGAGACCACAATGAATGAAAAACACACCTTAGTAGAAGAATTGAGTCGTTGCCGCTTCAATGGAACTGAGTTACTACCAGCAATTGACTCTAAATCGTCTGCTTCTAATCGACAACGACAGTACACACAAATCTACATCAATGATCAAAAAACAGACGGAGTCAACGAAATGCAATGGACCACAGAATTAAGAAATACAACACACAGAATATGAGCAACTGCAACCCTAAAAAAAAAATGATGAACACCCAACTTCCACAAAAAATACCTAAACGCCTTCAAACTCCAGCTTCCAAGAACAACGTCTTTTACGGGATGCCCAAATCTTCTTATATGCCCAACCTCTTTTTCGGAATAAACCGTTCAAAACACTGGAAGTAGATTCAGCCGTTAAGTGATTTAAAGACAGCCTCATCTGCATGTTTAACAGTGTTTCCACTGATGTGGTATTGATGATGGGAAGTTACCAGACGCAATTAATCGGTGGTTGAATATCAAATCGCCGAATTTCTGTTAAGGTGATGGGATTTTGGTAGATTTAGGTCAGTTTCTGCATTTACTCCGTTCGGGGGATGCGAAATCGATGAACGGGCATGAATTTGGGTGGACGAATAGGGGAGGACGACATCAGGAATCTCACGGGTGTCTGTTAGACTTCCTAAATATTTTATTATTTTTTTTCCAGCCTGGCAGACATGAATAGTATCATGCCAGATTGTGTCCAAACAAGTACACCTCATTTTTTTTTAGTTTGAGTGAAAAACTGAAAAATAACTCCAGTCCAAATACAACATTAATTATTTGTCAATGATAAATTTCATATTTCATAGGAAAAAATCAACATATTACATATGTTTAAAAATTTGAAACTTACTTAAGAACTTATTTTAAGAACAAGTCTTTAGTTTAGGACGCATCTCCAAAATGAATTATGATGTGACCCTCTAAGACTCATTCTTAATATGAGTGTTTATATTATGACACATATCCAATATAAGTAATAGTGGGATCTAGTGGGACCCTTTAAGACTCATTCTTAATATGAGCCCTTATGTTAAGACTCATATTCGACATGAGTTATAGTGAGACCCTTTATAGCTTATAACTCAATCTTAAAATGAGTTCTAATTGCGGGTCTAGTGTTTATGTTATAACACATATCCAATATGAGTTACAGTGGGATCTTTTAAGACTCATTCTTAATATGAGTCCTTATGTTAGGATCCATATCCAATATGAGTTATAGTGAGACCTTTTATAACTCAATCTTAAAATGAGTTCTAATTGTAGGTCTCAATATGACTCATTTTGATAATAAGTCAATGCCATTTTGAAATATAGTTTTTGAAATAGGGTCAAATATAGAGTCTTTTGAAAAATGGGGGCCATTTTTGGGTAAAACTCGGAATTACAATATGAGGATTGAAATTGGCCCTTTGCCTTTGCCTTCACCTTTTTGGGGACTTAAAAAGAAGCTCTTTGAGGACCTAACTCAGCGTCCTAGCTGCACTGCTCTCTCTCTCTCTTACCCCTTAACTTTCTGGCTTCCTCGGCTAATACAGTTTTCTTTTGCAAGCATCGTTAATCCATTCTTGTTTTTCTCTTTTCATGTTATTCTTTTGCAGGTAGAAGGAGAAGCTAAGTCGAATTACGTCCCAATTGGAGTTATGGGTTCTTCTAAATCGAAATCTTCCAAGAAAAGAAGTTCTAAAATTCGTTCTCAGGTTTGTTTCTTCTCATATTCGTCTCTTGCTTATTCTGAAATTATTACTGTATGTGAATGATCAATTGCGTTGTTCTTTTTTTCCCTTTTTGTTTCTTTTAATGCTTTCCCCGTTAATTATTGATTGATTCTATGGATTTTGGAAATTGAGAAGGAGTAATATAAAATATTGAAACTTTTAAACGTTTTCTTTGTGATTGTTTTCAATCGACATTAATTTTTTCAATTCCCCCCGCACCCCCAACATTTTTTTTTTTTTTACTGTAAAATTGTGAATATGGACTACCTTAGACAGGGAATCTGCCTCTTTCTTATATCTGAACTTTTTCCTTCAATTTCCCTGAAAACAAAGCATTGTATCTAAACTTGGGTTCTTTATATTGTTATGTGTTTTGGATAGCCTCGGAAGATGAAAAGGGTGAAAAAGAGCAGGAGCAGTAAATCCAAGAAAGTGGGCCGCCACCGTCGTGACACCAGTTTTGATGATTCTATGAGTTCACAGTCCGTTTCTTCAGCCAGTAATGATTCCTATTCTTTATATTCTGATAGTGATTCCATGAGTTCGGAGGGTACTTACCGGGGTAAGAAGAAAGTTTCTAGCCGAAGAAATAAGTTGAAGCATAGAAGAAAAAGGGTTCGAAGGAGATCATCTAGAAGTGAGGATTCTTCTTGCACAAAGAAAAGAAAAAGGTCCAGGAAGAAAGATGATTCAAAATCATGGAAGAAATCCCAAAAAGATAAGTCTAGGAGAAATGTGAGGCATAGTTCTGCAACTAGTGGTTCACTTGATCGCTCTACTTGTAAAGGGGAAAGTGGTAGTCTCAGTGAGGGAAGTGAAGTTCAGAAGCGTGTGTTCATATCTAGGAAAAACACAAGAGATAAAAGAGAATCTCATGAAGAAAGAGTTGCAACTAAGAAGAGATCTCCTAGGTCCCCAAGTAGTTCTCCATATAATAGGTCTAGGGAGCAAAGCTATAGTGGTAGTCAAGGGGGCAAAAGTTTTGATGGTGAGCATAAGTCCAGACGTTTGAGATCTGTTATTATTTTTGCTGAACAGGCACATGAGGAAGAAGGAAACAGGTCAGAAAAGGATCATCTCAAAGAAGAGATTGTCTATGATTGTGATGATTATCCTTCTCTCAGAAGCAATGACAGCAGCAGTGGAGGAAGTAAAAGGTATTTGAATTCATGCTGTCCTATTGTATTAGGTGATGAGAGCCAGAAAAAAAATGTTGAAGGTCAAGAGACTTGTTTGTCTAACTCTAGAGCGGTTGAAGTTATTGAAAGCAGAAGAAGTGCCAACAATGCAGAAGTTAATGATCCTTTCCTGAATGAGGTTGAGATGCATAAACAAGAGAAAGAAAGTGGGACCTATGGCTCCATGCCGGATGCTAATTTGGGTACTGATGATCTTGAAGCAGTATTGCGAAGAACAGCTTTGGAGAATCTCAGGAAATTCCGAGGAGGGTTTCGGAGGATGGGAACTGCTACAACTAATCAGGTGAACAATATTGATGGGGATGTGAAAGAGTCATTTAGTTCCAATGCTGAAATTGTCCAGAGGGTTTCACCAAAGCAGAATAATGTCAAAATATTGGAAAGGAGCTCTAGGAGCACGTCATCAACACTAGGGGTTTCTTCCCCTCACAAGGATGTAGCTGAAAAAGGAAACACAGATAGAGGATCTGGAATTGTCATACAGAAAGCAACCCATTCATCTGATGGATTGGCTCTTTCTGTGAGTTCCTTAAAGGAGGACCTTATTACTACACAAGCTTCTGTTGTTAAATCTGAATCTCGGGATTCAGTTCTCGGGGAAAAAGCTTTAAGTATAAAGTCCAGTTTGAATCAAGAAATTACATTACAGTCATCCCCAAACAAAAAACTAAATGAAGATGAGGAAAGTGAGAAAAAGAACCAACTGAAAACAGCTCATTCAGTAGCCTCTGGTATTACCAATGACAGTGGCACAGGTGTAACTAATGCCCTGAGTGAACAATTTACTTCACAAGGACAAGGTCCGGATGAAGAGCAAATTGAGCCGAAGGGTGGCACAGAGTTTGAGCAGAAGACAATGTCTGTGATGAGGGGTGGAGAAATGGTACAAGTAAGTTTTTCTGTGTCTTTAAACTACAAATAAGATGTTAAAGCAGATGCATTTTAAATTTTAGGTATAAAAAAATGTAAAAGCAAATGCTTATATTGAACATTTATCAAGATTGACAAAATTAACTAATGTTGGAATGGTGTCATCAGGTGAATTACAAGGTTTACATTCCAAAAAGAGCACCTGCGCTTTCAAGAAGACAACTTAAGCGGTAACTGCCGATATCTTGATGCCGAAGATATGCATTCTCCATACTTGAATCAAGATGAGATGGTTGCATATTAAGTTCGAAAGGTTAGCTGTGGATGTGGAATATTGACTGGATAAACTGTACTTAACACATGAATTCATTCATTCATCATATGGATGCTTATGAATGCCAATATTTTGGACGGGATAGAAATTGACCCTCATGATATGGATATTTTGAGACAATCTCTGGATATACCAATATTATATGTTTAAGTATTATTTTGTGAAAAGTAATGTTCATTCTTTCTTTTTTTCTTTTCTTCCTTTTCATTTTATTTTTTTGTTGTGGTTGGTTTGATTTATTTGTCAATTTTGTGAATTAACAATATAACTAATGTCTTTATTATTTTTTAAACATTACATTGAAAATGAATGAGTAGGGAGAAAAGAATTAGTTAATGAGGATACAACTGATGAAAATTTGTTGTGTTTGATATAGATTTATTAGGGTCATTATAAATATTAATAATTCTCAATCTATACATCAAGTCTAATTTCTTTTCATGGGAGGGAGTAGGAAGTTCATTAGAAGTTACAAAATTTATGGTGATTGATAATTAAATGAGGGTTATTCTATTTGTCCAAACAATCATTTCAAGACATGATGTTATTAAAATTTATAGAAGCACATGACTAATAGTATATTTTTAGAAAGAATTTCATGTCTGGATTTGCTGGGAATATGAAGTCAATTTATTTAATAAATTTCTTATTGATTTAATAAAAAAGTAGAAAATTTTAACATAATTTTCATTGCAGAATGAGTAACAATCAGTAGCTATGCATGTGTGTATATATATATATGGAAAATACATAAAGTTCTTTTATTTAAGAAGTTGAAATGCTCGAAGTTGCACATTTATTCTGCTGAATGATATTTTTTCATAAAATTTCATTTACTTTTCAATTTATTGATTTAATCTATTAAGATATGCATTACCAAGGATAATAAAGTTGTATGCATCTTAACTTTTCAGGAAATTGCTGCATGTAATACAAGCTATATGTCCAGGATTTTCCCTATTTATCATTTTAGTTAGTTAATTTTAGGATGAAGTTTGATCTCATATATTAAACAAAGAAGACAAAAGGATTTTGCGTATCCTTTATACATTTTAGCTTTTAGTGTAGTATGAATTATGTTCTATCTGTAAAAAGTAAATCAAGTGAATATCCTAAAATTGTGGAATCACTATTAGAATGAGTTTTGTAGCCAGTTAGTGAACACATGACCGTTGCTCGATTGATTTGAAAAATATACAATCTGGAGTAAAAGTTATTCATCAATCAGTCTTGACCTTTGCTGCATATCATGAACAGAATCATTTTGGTAGATCATGATATATATTCACTTTTGAGTACTAGCTGAAACTGATTTAGAACATCGAACTATAGTTATTGTATGGTGAAATATATGTGGTTGTATACGGTTTGATTTCTCTAGACCCCCAATATATTGATTCTTCTCTATTTCATGAACATCAAATTCCTCTCTTTAACTACTCCTTGGGTTTCACTTCATAGTACCACTTATACAAGCCCAGTCATCCATCTTTGCCACTGTAATATTCCATCCAGGAATTATGGATATTGTTCTATGAGAGGTGGAATCTGCACAAAGAACTTAATAACTCAGTGTCAATGGAGTAGTAGTATACTAAGAAGTGGAACAAAGAAGACACTACAGATGGAGATAGAATACTCTAGAAGAAATCTTCCTGCTTCATTTGGCAATTATTGTATTACACAAAATTTAGATGCTATTTCTTCTTGCATAATAGCAAAGAAGGGTTTGATTTATCACTTGAAATGTGAGGGAGTGCCAGAGTTTAAGCTTCTGCTTTTCAGGTTTAGTTGCTCACTATTGTCATGAAAACCTATCAAATATATTCAGAGGCTAGAGGTATGTAATCTAAAATCACATGTGAAGTTGTGTTGTTTGTTGTGGGATTTACTGTAATACCTGCTCAGATATGATACCAAGATAGACCAACTGTTGCTCCAGATTTTGTGTGAGAAACAACTGTGTCTGCCAAATGAAGCAGAGGATTCAGCAATATATTTGCTTGCATTAACAGTATGAAACTTTTCTGTTTCAGGGAGGATTATTGTATCATATAAACGACGCTTCTTGATCTGGTTGGCTGAAATTTCATCAATAATGAAAAAACTGCCTCCAGTAGGAACAAGATTCAGAAAAAAAGGTTTTTCAGGAGGTATGTTGTTCAGTGCTGCATTATTCTGAGTGGAAGTAATTGCATTATATTGAGTGTGTTTTTCAAGTTGAACTGGAAAAGCTGCACCAATCCTCATTGCCTATCAAAGTGTGAATGATATATAAAGAAGTAGACATAAATGGGTAAAAGACCTGCCATCACGAATTCTCTGAAGTGATGGATGCACAATTTAGGCATAAATCTATAAGCCGTGTCTAGCTGAAAGATAGTTTCATGCCCTGCCTTTGTCTACTTGGTTCCATAACATCCAAAAAATATGAAACATCACATGGTGCTGCAATTGCCTGAATAGCAGACCCTGTGCCATAGTACAAGGATATTTCCCCCCCTTTTATTAAACTATGAAACAGCAACAAAAACAACTTTGTTATGGGGTGTTCCTCCCGTTCCAATGTCAGTCCAGGATTCAGAACTGTATTTGTTGCTCGAATATCCTGCAAATTTAAGCATGGCAAGAAAGGTGCTATTCTGCTGAGATTTGAAGGCAAATAAGGTAAAGGAACATCAAGCTGGAAAAAAGAAGTCATAAGGAGACTTTCCACGGTTCAGGTACTACCCTCTGTAACCTTTACACAATGAAAGCATTCCTGGGATGCAGAAATTGAGCAAGAAACTGGTGTAATTAGCGGCACGATGAAAGAAGTCTCGAGTATCAATGGAACTGGACACACAAATAATCTCTCTTCTTTTTATTTGGTTGGAATTCTGCCTATGACCAAATTAAAGTGGCTTCTGACTTGCAACAAATATATTCTTTGTTCCATTGAAGAATCTAAAGATGTTGATTCTCTTTTTCTCTTGATGAGATACAAAGTTCATTGATAATTCATGAACACAAGATGAACCAGAAACAGCCGCAAGAACAAGTCTTGGAGGTTGCCCATGAAAACACGCTTTCATTTTAAAATATATATATATATATATATATATAATTAATTTGATTTTGATATTTTATCATTGTTAACCCAAAAATTAATCAAAAT
>JAXGGT010000162.1:8365720-8384824 GCA_035583425.1 Marsdenia floribunda | reverse complement strand
TGCTTGTTGCTTTGGCCTTCAAAATATAAGGAGAAAAATATTAACTTTGGGAGAAAAGTGCTTAGAAAATGAAATCTAGTAGCAAAAAAACGATGCTAGGCATTTTTTTTTTCTTTTATATAAAACCATTTGCGAACAATTTTGGAACCACATTTGTAATCAGTGTACAGAATCAAGACCCAAAAGTGGTCTTAAACCTTGTCCCAAATAAGAAATTAATAATATTCACCCACCAAAAAAAATTTTGAATTGGCACGACAATTGGCACCACTCTTCAGACGGTAGCTTTACATCTCGTTGCAAAAATGGTCCCAAATCTCGCTCCTCAAAAATGGGTAGGTTCTAGTTGGTGGATAATTTATGATATTTATGTTGGTTCCAAAAGTGTTTCCAAACTAATTTTTAAATATTGGAACCAAATTAAGAACGATTACTCTTGTCATTAGCAAAATTTATCTCATTATTCAAGTTAAAAATTTAGAAAATATTTTTTGGTATTAAATTGCGTCCCAATGGTAGGAAACACTTTTGGGACCACTTACTTTATTTAAAAAAATAATTAATAAATATTGTAATCTGGGTGGTCCCAAAAGTCGTTCCAAAGTTGGTGGTGCCAAAAGCGGTCCCAAATTTTGGAATGACTTTTGGGATGACATATTTTTTCCTCTAGCAAAATATTAGAAAATATTGTATTTTGGTGGTGCCAAAAGTGGTCCCAAAGTTTGGAACGAGATTTGGAGTGAAATTTATATAAATTTTAAAAACATTGGTCATTCCAAAATATTGGTTTCTATTACGGTTCCAACTATATAGTGAATTTTGACTCCTTTAATTTGTAAGAAATATAGGTATGGAAAATGGAACGACTTTTGGACCGTATATTTAATTTTAATATATTTGGTCCCAAAAGTCATTCCAATAATTGCGACCACTAAAATCAGTCCCAAATGTCTGTGCCAATTCTGTATTTTTCTTGTAGTTTGAAAGGAAAAAGAATATAGAATTAGCAATCTCTGCCTTTGCCAAGCTCAACGAACATGAAAAAGACACCCACTTTTAGCAAAATATATATATATATATATATTAAGACATGAAAAAGAGTAATTCAAATGTGTAAAAGAGTTAATTAAATTATATATATATATTGGAATATGCAAAATACATAATTCAAAAAATACTGCATTTGGAAACAAACTCAATTGACTTTCAAATTAACTTAATTCTGTCTCAATAATAAATTGAGTAAAAATTTTATTATGTCCCTATAGATGAATCAAATTTCTTAAAAAAAAAAAAAAAAAAAAAATTATTGAACATTTAATTTCTTAATAGGCAAATTGGTATAACTAGTCATCGAGTTATACACTTTTGGTAGAATTGGTATCTATTTTAATTTTTTACCTAAATTGATCCTTAAATAGTCTTTCCATTAATTTTTTCTATCAAATATCTTTCCATTAATTTTTTTTTCTATCAAATATACCATTGCATTAAACCAAAAAATAATTTTAAAAAAAAGTCCGAGAGCGCTTTTTTTCCACATCCGAAATGTACACATAAAAAAAGAAAAAAAAAAACGTTTATATACAAAGAAAAAGGAGGGAAAAGGGGGAAAAATGCAAAAGGTAGTTCTATGAGGAAGAAAAAGAAAAAATTTTGTAGAAAATTCGAGTGTTAAACATGGTCGCGTGCTTTAAGGAAAGTGAAAGGTATTTCTCCTTTTGTAACAGTCAAAATTTCAAAGAGAATGGCATGATGGTATCAAACTAGTTCCAGAAATTTTTAAAGTGTTTTTTTTTAAAAAATATATATTTATATATATCTTATTATTATTGAAGTGTGAAGAACCAAGCTTAAACCTAAGTTCAAAATTCACAGGTTTGTTTTGGAAAAAATTCCAAAGGAAAAGAGAGATTAGTTTAACTATGTAGACTCACTATGGTTCAATACCTATACCAATGGAAATAAAGATCAGGTTTACAATGGTGTATGAAAATACATATGTTTTGCAAGAAATATATATTTGTACCCATAGTTATGTGGTAAGTATGTTTGTTGCCTTTTTGGTAAAGTTGTGTTTTTTGAAAATGGATGACTAATGTACAATGTTCATGAGTTCGTCTCATGGGAGGTTGGTTATTCTATATCATTTTGATGAAGAATTGACAAATAGGAATTTGTGCATTTTAATTTTAGATTCCTTGCAATCTATGGAACAGAGAATAAATACGGAAATTAGAAAGTAAGTAAACATGTAAAGTTTATTAATTTATGTAATATATATTTTAAGCAAATGTCACTATTGTTTTTGCTATCGGGTGGTTTGGAGTTTGGTTGTATATCACTAGAGTTGGCTTTGTTAAGCTTCCATTGAATTTGAATATTGTTATTGGAATCTTGAATTTTCAAGCAATTGTTATCTGATATTGTTGAGTTGGTTTAGAGTTAGATTGAGTTTCCAATAGAGTTGGCTTTGTTCAGCTATTGAGTTGGAATATTATTATTGGATTATGAGCTTCCATTTTTTTTTTTTAAGGTATTATGGGAGTATTAAAATCTTTTAAAATTGAAAATTTTCATTATTAAATATTCTTATTATTATTTATTTTAAGGAAAAGTTTCGATGTAATATTAATGTCATTTTTTTTTACCTAAAATGACCTTATTTATTAATCGAACTTTATGATTAACTTTATTTGAAAATTACTTGTCATTCTGGCTTTAATGCACATTACATGTACGTTTTTACTATTGAAATGCACAACTCACATACGTTTTTAATTCTTTTAAAATTTAAAATAAAAATGCCACATGTACAATAAAAACTCACATGACATGTGTGTTTCTACTTTTATTTTTAGGAAAATTCCCTACTTTGGTACTATAACTATTTTCAATTCTTAAACTTAGTCCTAAATCTTAAAAAAATTAAGAATTTGGTCATATAACTATTTTTTTTTCCTTAACTTGGTCCTTCCGACCAAGTTTGTGAGGTTTTTGGGTCGTTTAAATCATGTGAAAAACACATATTTAGTCTTATGAGGGCATTTTATGACAAGAGGTAAAGTATTGTATTTTTCTTATTACTTTTCATTTGACTTAAACGATCGAAAAATTCCACAAATTTAGTCGAAAGGATCAAGTTATAAGAAAACAAAAATACTTATGGGACAAAGTTCTTAATTTTTTAAGATTGAGGACCAAATTTAGTAAACAAAAATAGTTATTGGACCAAATTCTTGATTTTTGCAGATTTAAGACCAAGTTCAAGAAACGAAAATAGTTATAGGACCAAAATAAAAAATTTCCCTTTATTTTTATCTTCCCTAATTTTTTGAAACTCTTTTCTTTCCTTTTCTTTTCGTTTTCTTTTCTCCTGCTCTCTCTAGCGTAAACTCTTTAGCCGAAGACGAAATCACTCTTGAGTAGATTTGGAACTGTAGAAGAACAAATTCTTCCACTGTCGGCTCAAACAATGGATTTTTTTTTACTAGGATTGATAGTAAAATTGAATTGGGCTTTTGTTTTTCTCTCCAAGTGCCAACTAGTATACAATTATGTATTATTTCTAAGAAATCACCTGAAAACTTCATAAACCTCGGTCAGAGAAAGCAGGAAAAAGAAAAATGAAGCTTAAGATCATAATTCCTCTGAAGAAAACAAAATATCTAAGTCCAAGATTATGCTAACCTATATTTATAGGGAAAATAGCCGGTTCAGTCCCAGAACTATTTTCGGGAAGCCGGTTCAGTCCCTAAACTTTATTTTTGGCCTAATGTTATCCTCAAACATTTTTTTATCAACCGGTTCAGTCCTTTAGCAGGTTTCTCAAACGGTTGCCGGTAATTCTTTCTCACATCGACACCAACAATTCTTTTCTCTTCTCCACCGCCACCTCTCCACCACTACCACTACCACCACAGCCACTATTGCATTTGTTGATGCAGCCACTACGCAATGCATTCTCCATTCTCAACTTCGACCATTCGTTCTTTCTCTTAATTGTCTCTTTCATCATCATCTTCATACAACGGTGGTAACTTTTGGGCTTCAAATAGTTTCCCACTTCTTTGCTATTTGAAAAAGGAAAACTCACTCTCATCCATGGCAAGAAAAAGCTCGAGATGGTCTCTCCATGGAATGACAGCACTTGTCACCGGTGGCACTCGAGGAATAGGACGGGCCATTGTGGAAGAGCTGGCTGATTTGGGAGCCACAGTTTACACCTGTTCGAGAAAAGAAACAGATCTCAATCAGCTATTGAAAGATTCTGCTGCCAAGGGATACCAAGTAACAGGCTCCGTTTGCGATGTATCTTCCAGAGAACAGAGAACGGAGCTCATGGAAAAAGTTTCATCTTTCTTCCACGGTAAGCTCAATATTTTAGTAAACAATGCCGGAACCACCAAAGGGAAGCCCGCTGCCGATGTTACTGTAGAAGATTATTCAGTTCTGATGTCTACCAATTTCGAATCTTCTTACCATTTCTCTCAACTTGCTCATCCGGCACTAAGGCTGCGATTGTTCTGTTTTTGGTATTGTTGATTGCTCAGATTTCTTGAAATTTCTGGGTTAATAGTTGAAGGGTCTCGCCAGAAGTCCAGATGGTTCAATTAAGGTAAATATTTTTCTTGTGATTTTGAGACCTTTACCCAAAAATTTTCAGGATATTGGTGGAGGAATCTTAGTGAAGCTTTTCACTTGGTAATTTAAAGTTTTATGCTGTGGGTGGAGGAAAAGGGAGAAAACTTTGAAAGTTGGAACTCGAGCTGAAAAGTTCATGGATGTTATTTGATTGGGATTTTTCTTCTGAGCTGCAGTTGATGATGGCCGAAATTTTTTGCATTTGTTGAGTTTGAAGTAAGAAAGGATAGAATATTTAATTCAAAATGATTTCTGCAGTTGATTACCTTTCATCTCTGCTGGCCAAATGAAGCTGAAGATGTCGAAGTGGAGGAAGAGGAAGAGGAAGGGGAAGGCGTGTACCGACTGTTCCAGGTGAAAAACATGCAGAGGGACTGATTTAGAAGGTTAAAAAAAATTTTGGGATGACATTAGGTCAAAAATAAAGTTTAGGGACTGAACCGGCTATTTGCCCTTTAGGTTTTAAATAAATTTGGAGTTGTACTCCTAAATTAGTTTTTGATTTCTTTGGGAGATAATATATTACTTTTGAATTTCTCTTTGAGATTATTTACTTTATTTTGGAGACTTAATAACTTTTGGTTATTTACACTTGGGCACATGTTCTTAATTGATTGAGTAAGAACAAGATCTTGTACTAGAAAAACTTTGAGGAATACGGTCGTATTGCGCTTCAGTTCCAGGGCGTGACACTCCCATGTTACCAAATCAAGAATTTTTAGCCGTCATTCATTGGGAATGCTGAACGAAAAGATAATCTCTCTAGAGAGAGAGCAAAAACCTCGCGAGGGAAAAAAAATTATTACCATTCTAAGAAGGGAAAAAAATACTTTTATTATTATTATTTTTTAACTTTATCTCTTAATATTCCTAATCTTATTCAATTCTTATAATTTTTTAAGTTTTTTTTTTTTTTTTTTAATCTTTTTAATAATATGCATCAAATAATAATGAAATTTTTTATTTAAAATTTAATTTCATAAGATATTTTGCAAGCATATTTAGATTAAATTTATTTAAAATTAATAAGATATACATGTAAAAGTAAAAAAGTTTATATAAAAGAATACTAATTCAAATCTTAATTAAAAAAGCTTTCCTAAACATTAAAAAAAAAAAAAAAAAAAAAAAACCAAAATTAATTAGTTAGATGAAATTCTCTCTCAAAAAAAATAGAGATGAATTAATTTTAAAATCAATTAATATATTTATATCAATATGGTGGTTATATATAAATTTAATAATAATTTATTATTATAGAATAAGTTTTTAGTTGTAAATTAAGAAAGATAAAATTT
This sequence comes from Marsdenia floribunda, assembly GCA_035583425.1. NCBI lineage: Eukaryota > Viridiplantae > Streptophyta > Magnoliopsida > Gentianales > Apocynaceae > Marsdenia > Marsdenia floribunda. The sequence continues at coordinate 8,378,882 of JAXGGT010000162.1, read as the reverse complement.
TAAAATTTAATGTATCAAATTTAATAATATATTTTTTCTTATATATATATATATATATATATTCATTATATACAAATATTTGTTATATATTATTGTATATGTTTTTCTTAAAATATTATAATATTTGTACAAAAAATTTAAATAAATAAGTATATAAAAATGTCAGAACAAAGAAAAAAAATATATTCCACATGTACAACGGAATATGTCCCTAGTATTTATATGTATATTAATTTTTATTGTCTGCCCTATAACTTATAAAACAAAGATAATATTTATTAATATTTTATTATCCGTACTCATTTAATTAATATTTTATAATTACTAATCATTAATTTTTTAAAAAAAGAAAATATTTTGTGTCTTTTATTTTTTAAGGATGTTAAGCATTATATAGTGACGAATAATATTTTTCATTTGTCAAGTAGTTGTAGCTTAATTGATAATAACCACACTTATAATTTGAAATTCATAAGTTCGAGATACTATAAAGACAAAAATATTTCAATTTTTTTTTTTTAAAAAAAGAAGTAATATTTATTTATTTATTTATTTTATGTTTCCTACTTGTGTCGATTTGGTAATTTGTCTTGTAGATTTCAAGTTTTGTATTTAGAAGTTTTGATTTTCTAAGATTTATTTTATTTGTAAAATCCCTTGGCTGAAGATATTGTTTTATCTGTAAACAGTTTATCTACCTTAAGAGTTGCAATGTATTGGATTTGTGTAATTGTGTAAAGACTTAATTTATGAATCTGAACTCAAACATAAGTTCAAAAGTTATATGAAAAGTGTAAATTTGACACAAAAAAATTAATTGTATCAACTTGTTAACTCGATTATGACACATATATAATTCAAAACACATTAATCTGTCAACATAATTAATTGATATTGACTCACTAATTCAATTATTTATTTATTTAATTTATAAAAATATTAATATTATTTAATTTAATTATATAAAATAATAAAAATTAACTCGTCATTTATTAATAAATTGAAATATATAATTAAAAAAATAATAAAAATTAAAATAAAAAATTAATTATTATTTAACATTGATTGAAAATGCAAATTCAACAGTTTATAATCTGAATACGATTATCATTAAATAAGTTGATATACTCTAACTCAAATTCGTAAATTTTTAAATCTAATCCGCTAATTTTATGTTATTTTTGTATTGAGTTAAATTTTGTCGAGTGGCATTTGGCCCAGTGGCATGTAGCTTTCCCCTCTCCGTTGATCGCAAGTTCAAACCCGCATGTAATAAAAAAAAAAAAAAAGTATTGAGTTAAATTTTTATATCAAGTCCAATATTGGCATCATTATATGAAATTTGGTTGATGTTAATATGAGGCTTCATAGATTAAAAGGTAGAAAACCATTTTGACTAAGGTAGAAAGTTTGTGGGTTCTTCTTTTTCGACTGCTTCGCCTTATCACTTATTTACTAATGCGTCCTGTTTTTAATTTGTGAATTCTCGGATTATCTATATATAAAAAATAAAAATGGTCAAATTTTTAAAAGGAATTTTATTTAAAGGTCTATATATCATTGTATCTTAAATGGTAGCATTTTTACCCGATTAAGTTGGAAAAAGAAGAATTCATCAAAAAAAAAAAAAAAAAAAAATTGGAAAACGAAGAACCAAAATATTTTTTGCCTCTTCAGCTTCAGCATGCATCCAAGGTTTCTGTTGGTAAGAAGAAAGTTTTCCCGGCAAATCCGACTACTTTTCAAGTATCAGCTCGAAAGCAATTCCTCGTACCGCCCAACTTCACAGAGAATTATCCCTTTCCATGTATACACTCAGAACTATAATCAACTAGCCCACGATATTCCAGGTAAGTCAGGGAACTTCAGTCCAGATTTTCAAAGAGATGCGACTTCCATTGTAGTAGATGATGATGCGATCAAAATCCAGAATCTTCTCAAGCTTAAGGTTGATAGATCAGTTGAAGAAATTGAGCGATCTCTTGACGCATGCAGTCTGGGTTTTTCCGAAGATTTGGTTCTAAACGTGCTTAGAAGACATCGGTCCGATTGGAAGCCGGCTTACACATTCTTCAACTGGGTTTTACGAAGGAAGAATACTGACAATGGGTATTTCCCTGGAACTGGTGTATATAATGAGATGCTTGATATTCTCGGTCGAATGCATCGTTTCGATAAAGTCTCCCTAGTGCTCGACGAAATGTCCAAGAGGAAAAACTTGATCAACGAGAGGACATACGGAATTGTGGTTAATAGGTATGCTGCAGCTCATAAAATTGACCAAGCAATTGATTTTTTTTACAAGAGAAAAGAGTTGGGTCTGGAACTTGATTTGATTGCTTTTCAAACACTTCTCATGTCATTGTGTCGTTACAAGCATGTACATGCTGCTGAATTTTTGTTCAACGATAAGAAAAAAGAGTTCAAGGATGATATAAAGACCCGAAATATTATTTTGAACGGATGGTGCGTTTTAGGTAATCTGCGTGAGGCCAAGAGGTTTTGGAATGATATTGTGACTTCAAACTGCAGACCGGATAAGTTTACTTATGGGATTTTTATTAATTCCTTGACAAAGGCCGGAAAGATAAGCACTGCTGTGAAGTTGTTTCAGGCTATGTGGGAGAAGGGTTGCAAGCCAGATTTGGCCATTTGTAATTGTGTCATTTATGGTTTATGCTTCAAGAAGAGAATTCCCGAGGCTCTTCAGATTTTCCAAGAGATGAATGACAGAGACTGTTTACCTGATGTCATCACCTATAACTCACTCATTAAACATCTATGTAAGATCCAGAGGATGGATAAGGTTTATGAACTGTTGGATGAAATGGAAATGAAAGGGGAAGGTTGTACACCTAATGCTAGAACTTATGGCTACTTGTTGAATTCCTTAAAGAAACCCCGGGAAGTTTATGATATACTGGAGAGGATGGAAAGGAATGGATGTAGGTTGGATGCAGATAGCTATAATCTGCTTTTAAGGTTGTTTATGAAATGGGGTAAACATAATGAAGCAAAGGCTACTTGGTATGAGATGGAAAAGTCTGGTTTAGGACCTGATCAGCGATCCTACACAATTATGATTCATGGCCTTTTTGAGAAGGAATTGATGGAGGAAGCATTGCATTATTTTCATGAGATGACTTCAAAGGGAATGGTGCTTGAGCCAAGGACCAAAATGCTGGTTGATGCTATGAATATTAAGTTGAATAAAGGAAGTTCATTGAAGATTTCAAATAAGAGTGGGAGTAGAAAATCTCAATAATACCCATGTATTGAGTAATTTATCTGAGCACCATTAAGTATGAATGTCTTCTTCCATATCATTCTTATCAATTTCGTATGTTGCAACTTTTCTGTGCCCCAAGGGATGGACCTTAATCTTCAACTGGAGGCATCTGGTTCAATTAGCCAGTCTATTAAGAAATATATTATGGCCAAATAGAAATGAAAAAATGAGTAGAGAATAGCAGAAATTCCTCTCCGTTGTCTCCCCTAGCCTACATAACCAACCAAAGCTTCCTCAACAAAGTCCATATAAAAGGGTTGATGAGATGCAAACTATATAAAATTTTCTGAAACATTTATTTCAAGATAATCAAAGGGAGAAAAGAGAAAGCAAGAGATCTGTCGCTTCTTGGTGGGGTTTTCAAGGGTAATTTTGTTTATTTACTGCTGAAAACCATTTTTACTTAACAATTTGCATTGGAGGAAAGTTGTTTTTGTTAATTGGTTTTGGCAAGAAATTATTTTCCTTTTCAGTCTTTAATTGGTCTTGCATCAATTTGAAGTTACTTTGTGTTTTTCTCTTATTGTTATCATTGTGTAAAATGCTTAGAATAACTAAGGGAATGAATACATTCTCAATTATTCTTTTTAATTATATTGAGTCCTTAGCTTCCTACATTACAAATTTTTAACTGTAAAGTACTATTCTTTAATGGTGCTTTTTGGTTTGATGATTTAATTAGTGATTGTTTTATGTTCTTTCTGATATGGTCTTGAAGCTGCATGAGAAACAAAGTTACCCTTTTGGTAAATTTGTGTGCTATTGCCAATGTAGTAGAGAGTAGAATGATTTTAAGATTGATGCACATTTTTTTTTTTTTTTTGTAAATGGTGTGTAGTGTGTATAGGTGCATTCTATATCTGAGATAGCTGATGCATCTTATTTATAAGGCAAGTGCTTTTGTGATTTTTATTTTCAGGTTGAAGACTTCAAAGAACAATGTTATATTTATAATGCATAAAAATAACTAACTCCCTAACTAAATTCCTGAATGTATGCCACATTCATCAAGATCCATAAGACTAGGACCACACCTGTGACTAAGGCTCCACTACCTAAATAAGTCTTGATTAATTCCAACATTATTGAGGCCTCAGGATCCAGATGCAGTTATTTAGAGCTCATTGGGACAGGATCATTTGGAGATTTCTATAAAGGGTAATGATTGCATTAAAAACTCTTCATCTTTCTATCATTTATGCTTTGTGTTTTGTTGTTATAACACATCAATGCTCTTATTAGTCTGTTTGTAAATTGATAAACTACTACTAACTTTGTTGAAGATGTAGTAGATTCATGGGAGGTGACAAATATATAGGTATATCAAAGAATTTCGGAAGCTAGAATGTTTCTCTGTGAATGTATGAAGTTCTCTGATTTGTGTCAAAGTTCACTAATCTTAGGGCATTTTGATGTAAAACTAAGCTTTATGGTACGTGTAAAGAGGTATAACACGCAAAAACTTGTTAATAAATTCTAGTACATGTAGTATTTGAGCTGGCTTATTCTCAACTAATTTATGGCATTTCATTTTGCCAAAAGTTTTTGGTCTTAAAGCTTACCTCTTTTTCCTAATGAAGAACACCGCAACTTGCATGAACCGTTACTGGGTAATCCAATTTAAGTGCAATGGATACCTATTCTGTAGTCTCTGTGGTTATATCATAGGATTTTGCTATTCGATTTTACGTGCTTGCAATAGATTGACATGGGATAAAAGTGTATTAGCAGGTGACTTTTGTGATTGTCATAATCATTTTAATTTTGAATTGACTGGTGATTCTTTCATAATTAATATCAGTGGTCCAGAAATTGAAGTGCCTTCCATGGTATTACATATGTTCTTGGAATGAAAAATGGAAGAAATGCAATTATGGAAGATAGAGAAAATTATATAATCAACCTGGTGGAAATTCTCTGAATATAGTTCTGAATAGTTGAGGTGGTTGTATGTCTGAAGTTTTCTATTGGTGTAAGGGAGGCATAGTAGTATATTATCTCTACTAATGTCTACTAATTGATTCTACGTGTCATTCCTGAACTTCCATTTTCTTTGCTTCTAAGAAATTGTATGGAGAACCATGTTACCTAAATAGACATTAAAATGTTGGGGTAGGGGGTGGCGAGGAGGATTGAGGGTATGCTAATGAAAGATTGTTTGTCCTGTGGGATCTGCTAGTTCATTTTACTCTGATTCACATTCTAGAATTCTGAAAGGTTGTCCAATTACTTCTCATCTGATTTATAGGGATTGGCCCTTGTAAAGTTGAGTTACTGATAAAGCATTAAAATTAACCAGAGATAACTAAACATAACACATGCATAGCCGAGTTCTCAACTAGATTTGGGAAAATGTCTGATGAAATTTTAACTGGTTGATGGATAGGAATAGAAAAAATAAAAACTCCTACTTGACAATGGTAGTAACTCACTTGGGACTGTTGTGCTTCTTAGACATTTAAGAAGGGATAAAGCATTGGATAATTATCATGTTTGGTATTACTTCCTATATAAACAGTCATGTATATCTTCAAGCAGAAAGATTCTTGGAACAAAATATTATTATAGTTTCCTATACATAAATGTCCATGCTAACTGGATTCACCATTCACTTCAATATGCTATGAGATGCAGATGAGACACTTTATTTAGAACCTTCAAACAAATGTTTCCAAGTCAAAGTGGTTTTGTTAAAAACCTTAGAATTTCTCTGGTAAATATTTCCCTTCTTTAGTGATATGATGCTGAATATTCTCCCTTGTCCCAAGAGACAAGAGTTCAACATTGGAATTTTACACCTTTTTTCTTGCTTTTAGGGCTTATAAAAGTTGATAATGTTAAATAATGTAAGTGATCTTTGCCCTTTGAATTTGACTTTTCAAAAGTTTTGACCATACTTTGAATGATTTAAGCATCGAAAGAACTCTTGAGGAAGAATCCCCATCAGATGTGTCTTTATAGAATGGTTGAAGAGGGAGGATCATCTAGAAGGATGGATTCACCCGTAGGCGAGAATATTCCACATCAATCTCTTTTAATGTTTATGAGTGAAAGCTAGAAATATATGAACTGTGTATAGGGGGCTCTCTAGCCTTACATCTTCTGCACTAGGGTGGGAACATTTTGTTTTAGTTAGCATAGAGAATAGAGAATCCTTGTAAGTATAGAAGCCTTTTTGATAGAGACAAATGGCAACGACTACCTAAGGTTTATAGGAGGCAAGGAAAAAATTTTGTAAAATGCCCAAGCTTTAATTGGTATGCTACATAAGGGACAAATTATGGCTTTTGATAGGTTTTGTTATTTAATTATAAAATGGCCAGATACAATAGAGCTATCACTGTTTTCTCTCCAGACAGACATCTCTTCCAGGTTGAGTATATCCTTGAAGCCATCCAAAAGGGCAACGCCACTGTAGGTGTATGTGGTACCGACACCAGCGTTCTTGGCGTGGAGAAAGAATCAACTCCCAAGCTTCAAGATTCCAGGTTCCATCAAATTTCTAATTGCTTCCTTTTTGTGTGGTAGTATTTTAGCTCTGAAAATTTTAATGTGTAATTTTAAATGTTATTTACTCGGTGTTCCCTTAAACATTGCTTTAAGTTTGGGAACTTTGAGATTCAATGTCATTTGTTGTTTTAGCAATTTTTGGCTGATTTGCTGTATCTGCTGCTGACATTGCATCAAGTAACTTAGAGTGCTACATTTCTGGGTGTTAAGAGAATAAATTTAACCCCTCTCTATCAGCTCAAGCTTTCGAGTAGGTGACGATTTAACTCAATTTAACATGGTATCAGAGCAAGACCTCCTGTGTTCGAAGAATCCCTGCTATTGCCCCCATTTATTGATTATTGTGCACGTATTGGGCTTTATTAAGAAAATTTGTGATCGGTCCACACGTGAGGGGTGTGTTAAAAGAATAAATTTAATCCCTCTCTATCAGCTTACACGTTTAGAGAGTAGGTGGCAATTCAACACTAGGGAATCTAACTGTATGGAAATTATTGGAGATTTTTGTTGGGGGGCTGAGATATAATCTGATTTATTATTTGTTTCTAATCTCTGATTTCAAATAATATTTTATGGCCACAATAAAAAATTTGAGGTTGGAGCTGCTACTAGTGAAAGCACTTCTATGCTGTATGGCATTAGTGAATATATTTTTAAGACACTGACTATTCATGTATTTATCAAGTTCTTTGGTGTTGTTCTAGCACTGTCATTTTTGGCTGGTTATTTAGTATTGTGTTCTTTCAAAAGTTCTTCACCTAGGAGCATAAACTTAAACATGAGATACAATATGTTGTTGATTATACCTTCTGAACTAGCTGAAATGGTTTTTGGTCGATTTTCTACGTGGAAGTTTCTATTAATTTCTGGATCTCTACTCCTTTCCTCCTAGGATTTCTGCATATGATATAAACTACCTGGTTGGTTTTATCATGGTATCCATGTTTGATTTCTAACTATTGTTAATGTATAATGTCAATTATTCTCTCAAGATATCAAATTCCATGATGGTGCAGACTACCAGAAATAGAGTTAACTGTTGTGGGCTTAACAGCCTTAATTTGTCAAATTTATCTACTACGAATAAATAGTAGAATAGATAAATTTGTCAATCTTCTTTCAGTTTAATCAAGAATAAAATCTTTTTGATGTTAAGGTTAACAATTTTATGCATTAGAATACTGCATTTTATGATTATGCATTTTTGGTGTTACAAGTAATACACTAATACTGATGATATCGGAGCAAATGCTACTGTGGGTGTAATAACAGAAACAAATGCTAAGAAGGTTCTGGAGGTACTTTTGTCATTTAGTAGATGTTAGAACACATAATATATACTGTTTATCGTTTGCACTCTTTTTGATGCATATGCTTCTTGACTTATATATATGTTTCATTTCAGTTCAGCCTTCTTATCCCCCTGTTTTTATGCTGTGAATGACCCAATAATTGATACGAACCACTCCTCTTCTCCTAAATAGCATATAATGACTTGTATGCCAAATAAAATTTACCTTATAGATTGCTTCTATGCATGAATTTTCTGTCAGGGGAAGAGCCTGCATTTTCTAAAGCTCATAGAACATTGAAGACAATTCATTTGCTGAGTGAAACTCCAAAGAATGGTGTTTGGGGAATATGGAAGTCCGCAACAGATTTAAGTTCAAATTTTGATGGGAACCCATGTTTATTGGCAATAGGTGGGAGGAAAGCTTCATAATTCTGGCCCTTTGTCTTGCAACTACTTTTTGGTGTCTTTCCTTGACCAAGATATAGAAACCATAATTTTCTCTGTGAAAACTTTATCACTTTGATGCTATGATTGATTTAGCTGAAGTACTGTTAAGTACATTGTTGGAAGCAATTTTCTTTTTAATGTTTCTTCTTTTTTTTGGATTTATTCTGGAACCTATTTTGCATCCTAAAATGCTCTTGGCATGTCAGGAGGCAACACTTGTACTCTAGAAATGGTTGGAATGGACAGAAATTGCCGAACCACAGAAATCACTCTGTAAGCCAGCAGCAGAACAACGAAAACATGTGTTGGATGTTGGCAACAACAGTTACTGCAGAGGATCTTGTAGAACATTGGTGGTGTATGGAGAACTCTTAGAACATTAAGTTTATTTTGATTGAAATTGAATCACAATAAATACTAATACAATTGGTTGCAGTTATTCTATTTTTTTTATATATGGTTATATACAATTTGATTTCTCTACACCCCCAGATATTGATTCTTCTCTATGTAACGAATGTGGAACTCCTTCCTTTACCTACTACTCGTTGGATTTCATTTCTTGGAACCAGTTATGCAAGCCCAGTCATCCATCTTTGCCACTGTAATTCCATCCAGAAATTGAGAGTATCGTTCTACAACACATGGAATCTGCATCAAGAACTTAAATAACTCAGTGTCATTCAAATAATAGTATGCTTACTAAGAAAATACAACAGATGAAGAAGATAGAAGACTCTGAAAGAAATCTTCTTACAGTGAGGGAAGAAGACTAGAAGTCAGAGTTAAACCTTCTTCCTTTTTAAGTTTTGTTGCTCAGAATCTTCATGATTTTACCTATCAAATATTCAAGAGCCAGAGGGACTTGTGGGCTTGGCAGCACCCACCCACGTGCAAATGCAGGGCAACCATTCTTGTACTTTAAATTGATAATAGCTACTTAAAACTCCTCTTTACATATTTTAGATATGAAATTGAGGATATCATACATAATAACAAATAAAGTGTGAAATTGTGTTATTTGTTGTGGGATTTACAGTGATTACCTGTTCGGATATGATACCAGATAGACCAACTGTTGCTCCAGGCTTTGCATGAGAAACAATTGTGTCTGCCAAATCGAGCAGAGGATTCAACAGTATATTTGCAATAACAACATCAAATGTTTCTGTTTCAGCGTGAATTCTTGTATCATATAAATGATGCCTGTTGATGCCCTCAATTTCATAACAAATGGAAGAACTGCCTTGAGCCGGAACTAGGTTCAGAAAAAGTTTTTCAGAAGGTATGTTGTTTAGTGCTGCATTATGCCGAGCAGAAGTAATTGCTTGGGGATCTATATCAAGTCCAACTGAAAAAGCTGCACCAAACTACATTGCCAACCAAAATGTGAATCAGATAGAAACCTACCATCATGGATTCTTTGAAGTGACAGATGAGTACAGTTTTAGTAAAAAATTATAGTTTCTAGTCCAGTATTTGTCTACTTGGTTCAATAACAAACCAAAAATATAAAACATCACATACTGTACCTTAATTGCTGCAATTGCAAGAATACCAGACCCTGTGCCATAGTCCAAGAATATTTCTCCTCCTTTTATTAAACTACGCAGCAGCAGCAGACACAACTTAGTTGTGGGGTGCTCCCCAGTTCCAAATGCCACTCCAGGATTCAGAATTATGTTTGTCGCTTGATGATCCTGCTAATTTAAGCAACTGCCAAAATTTTAAGACAAACAAGGTAAAGGAACAATGAAATGGAAACAAGGTAATCATACTGGGGGCTTCCTCCATTCAGGTACTGTCCATAGTCCCTCTGTAACTTCTACAGGATTAAAGGATTCCTGGCATGCAGAAGTTGAGCAAATACCCACAAATAGAGGCAGATTAGAAAAACCTGACATATGGAACTGCAGTCATATAAAATTTTGGTAGAAAGTCTATCAATACAACAGGACAAATTAATATATATGTGTTTGTGTGTTTAGAATTCTGTCTATGACCAAATTAAAATGGCTTCTGGTTGCAAATAGATGATTAGTTAATTGTCCTGAATGATAGAATGGAAGCATTCACCTGAGCTTCCTTAATCCAGTCAATGTGGTCCTGCATTGTAATGTCATAACTTGGCATTTCTTTCAACCCTATTGAATCAACAGCATGTGATATGCACTCCTTCACATCCTGGCCGATAGGAAATATGGAACTCATGCAAATCTGTGGAATTTAATCCAAAAAAGAAAAAAGTGCATCAAATTTTTTCTGCAATTATCTAAAAAGAGTGTAAAGAGATCCTTAACTCTTTTTTCATTAAACTATTTGGGTATCCAATATTCACTTTGGATTCTCATTAATTTGAAATCAAGATAAATCGGACCTCTTTCTGGGAGGTAAGCTCAGATCGGTTAAAAGTTGGAGAACGCCATTAGAGTTTTTTATAAGCAATAGTTATCTCCACACATCTATTCATGAAAAATTTTAGATATATGCATCACAGCGCCCAATTATCCACCTTCAGCCATACTAAGAAACTGTATGAAAAGATATTCTAGGGTCGAAACGAATCCAAGAATCTTAGCAGTTGACAGTTTTGCTTATAAAACATGAACTTCTCTCCTGTTAATCTTCGTTTAGGCCCATAGAGTAACTATGTAATGTAGCCATAAATACTTTATGCTTATTTCTAAACAGTTCGATTGTGAGGAGGAATCAGATTTTATACCTCATCATCTGCCTGAAGATGCTCTGCTTCATCCATGCTGGTAGAGGTGGCTCCAAAGCATAAAAGGGCCTCCGAAAGCATACCCTGACCAAAGAAACAGAAGCAGTATCTAAGTCAAGGATAAATCATTCCCTCCTCTAATCACATTCATCTCAGTAAAGTAAAAACGGATGACTCAAAATCATTTTGTAATTCTAGCCCGTTGAAGCTCATATTCTCCTGACAATCCAATAATGTGTATGAGCCAAATCAAAGATGAAATTAATTGAAAACTTTCTACTTGCACGTATAAATTGAATTCCTTTGATGCTATTACAGTATAGTAAGTGTACAAATTCAACAATAAGCCATTTCAAGCATTCAGATAGAGAATATAGTAATAGGATTTCATTTCTCCAATTTTTACCGAGAAGGCAAGGACCCTCCACTTAAAGAAACAGGTAGGTTTGAACGAAACACGAAATCAGGACCAAAAAAAAAAAAAAAAAAAATGTACAGAAAATTCTATGAATACAAGTGTGTAATATATGTAGTGTAGCTGAAATTCTGGGCACCATAAGAAATGCATTTCTTCGATATCACTACAAAAAAAAAAAACTTAGCAAATGGAACTGGAAGCGATTACAGCGACATTTTTCTGGCAGCGAATATTGACGGAGAGATAAGTAGCAGTAAAAGAATCAATAGTCTGGGCCTCCACTGAAGAAGATGAAGCAGGTGTCGTCGAAAAAGTTGCAAGCTTTGAGTCCACCCAGCAGGGTCGCTGTTTCTCTGAGCAGAAATATGAGGAACTTTTGTTTTTATGCGCCTCAATGAGACGGTGATGGATCCGGCCGTGGCCGGAGAACTGAGTAATGGTGCTGCTGCAAAGAAGGTGCTTGAAGAAATGACTGCGCAGAGGTTTCATCATAATTGTTTTTGAAGCTTTGTTTTCTAAACTCCCCTCTCAAGTAACCTTAGAATAACGATTTCTTGTGTCTAAATTGTGATTAACGTTTGTTTATGTAATACCCATCCCATATTGTAAATTTATATAGATATGTCATAAAATACAAGTATAAGTTTAAGTATTTATTGTCAACTAGTAATATTTCTTTTAGTACAATAAGGACGATACCAAATAGTTGACGGTACATGTCACATGGCCTACAATCTTGAAGAGGTTAAATTCGAATATTTATTTTATATTTTGAGATTTTGGAGAAATATTTATATTATTTTTGAGGATGTATAAATTATAATTATAACAAATTGTCAACTTTTGTCCCTTAATTTTAATTTTATCTCTAAGTATACAGTAGGTTCCTCAAATTTTATTTTTATTTATTTTTATACTTTTTAATTTCTTAAGTTATCAATTTCAGTAAAAATAGGTCATTGAATTAGTTAGTTAATGTCAATATCACAAATGAGCAAATTAGATCGACAATAAAATAAATCAAAATAAACCAAACATAAATTAAATCGACAATAAATAACATATAATATGATAAATAAATAACTTTTCTAAGTTTTTTTTTTTTGAGGGAAAAAACTAGAAATTTCATTCATTCAACAAAAACCAGGCATTGTATAACATATCCATAACAAAATAGTGGGATGTATTCCACCAAATGACAGATTGAGATAAAGACTGCCCTAACTTTGCTAACTTATGAGCTGCTCCATTGCAGACCCTTGATTTATACTAAATAGGGATGGCAACGGGGATGGGGGTTTGCGGGGACACCTTCCCCCATTCCCATCCCCGATTCTTACATGTATTCCCCATTCTCGTCTCCATCCCTTGCAGGGAATTTTTTTTTCATACCATCCCCTCGGAAAATTTTCACCACTTAGTTTTTATTCTTTATTTTCAATTAAATTATTAATGCAAAATTAATTAATAAATTTCGTAAAA
>JAXGGT010000162.1:8354750-8365620 GCA_035583425.1 Marsdenia floribunda | reverse complement strand
TTTCACATCACATCAAGAACTTGTTTTCTAATAAGAACATATGAAGGAAAGAAGTATGTCTTCCCAAACTCCAACCCTAGATATGATTGAAAGTGGAAGAAGGTGGAAAGACACCATTTATATAGCGCTCCCATTGAGGGCTATGCAACAACAATTCCAGCGGTTGTTCGCTAATCAAGAAGCCATTTGCACTAAGATGGCTGAATTTAGACGAGGGAATCTAAGGAGAAGGGTGGAAGAAAACTTGAAAGAACCTGCACCACTTAGAGAGTATAGAGGAAAGAGAAGCAATCTTGGCACAAGAGCCCATAGAGTTGAAGAAGGCCGATTGAGAGATAGTATTGACCAAAACTTGAGTAGTATCAAGATGAAAATACCAAACTTCCAAGGTAGGTCGGATTCGGAGGCTTACTTGGAGTGGGAAAAGAAGATTGAGTCAATCTTTGATTGTCTCAACTACTCCAATGAGAAGAAATTTAAGTTGGCAGCCACTAGATTCTCAAATCATGCCATCACTTGGTGGGATCAAATGATAACTTCAAAAAGAAGAAATAGAGAAAGGCCAATTGAGACTTGGGAAGAGCTAAGAGCCTTGATGAGAAAATGCTTTGTACCTTCACACTAATTGTATAGGAGGTTGCAAAACTTGTCCCAAGGGTACAAAAGTGTGGAAGACTACTACAAAGAGATGAGAATGCTGCTGAGAATGTTAGATTTGGAAGAGGAGTGTAAGGTGACCATGGCAAGTTTCATAAATGGGTTGCGCAAGGAGATAGCTGATGTTGTGGACCTACAACATTATGTGGAGTTAGAAGATTTGGTACATCTTGCCATTAAAGTGGAGAATCAATTCAAAACTAGAGGCTCCAAATCTAGTTCTATTTTTAGTGCTTCATGGAAGTCTAATTGGAAGGACAATAGCGCTACCTCTAAAACAAAGGATTTGAATGATGCTGCTAAAAAGAATGGTGAAATTGAAAATACTAATTCAAATGAGGATGAAATATTGCCACTAGAGGATCGTTCTTATGGTGACATTAAAGAAATTGTATCTGGTAATTTATTTGGTCACAAAGGGAATATTGAACATACAACCCATGGATGATAGTGATGAGAGAAAAATTGGTGATAAAAGTGTGCAAAAAAGAGAGGAAAAGAAAAAGAAAGAGAGTGAGCAATCAAAAGAAAAGAGAGAAAGTGAGAATGAGGGAAAAGTTAGTGATAAAATTATGCAAAAAAGAGAGAAAAGTAAGAGAATGAGTGTGTTTGCTGGAAAAAGTGAGGTTAAGAGTGTTTTAATTGCAAGGCCACAAATACTTGTACATATGTACAAGAATGTTTATCTTTCTACTAATAACCTTAACCCTTCTTTTCCAAGTGTTGTTGTGTGTTTATTGCAGACATTTGAATATCTTTTCCCTAAAGAGATTCCATATTGTAATCCATACATAAAGTTTTAAAAATCCTATGGTAAGCTCAATAAAAAGTATGCTAAGTGGCTGGAGTTCATAGAAATCTTTTCTTATGTAAGTAAGTACAAATATGGCAGGGACAATGTTGTTGATGATGCATTGTCGAGAAGGTTTGCATTACTTACTTTTTTAGAAGATAATTTTCGTGGCATTGAATTACTTACAAATTTATATAATTCCAATTTTGGTCAAATATGGAGTGCATGTGATAAATGTGCATATGTTGACTTTTATAAGCATCAAGGATTTTTATTCGAGAAAGATAAATTATGTGTGCCTATTTGTTCTATTCGTGAGTTACTTGTTGGGCAAACTCATGGGGTGTTTTGATGAAACATTTTGATATGGAAATGACTTTAGATATGTTACTTGAGCATTTTTATTGGGTTGATATGAAGTATGATATGCAATCTATTCATGATAAATACATTATTTATAGGCAAGCAATATCTAGAGCTAAACCACATGGCATGCATACCACTTTACCCATGTCTAATCAACCTTGGACTGATATTTCTAAAGATTTTGTTTTAGGATTACCAAGGTTGCAAATTGGCAAGAATAATATATTTGTTATTTTTGATAAGGTTAGTAAAATGGCTCAATTCATTGCATATTTTAAAACTAATGAAGCAAAACATATTACTAATTTGTTCTTTAAGGAAATAATTCTTTTGTATGATTTTCCAAGAAAACTTATTGGTGATATAGATGTTAAGTTCCTAAGTCATTTTAGGCACATTTTATGGAGTAAATTAGGAACTAAACTATTGTTCTCTACTGTTGCACGTCCTAAAAAGGATGGACAAAATGTAGTTAATAGGATATTCACCACACCATTGCATGCTATTATTGAAAAGAACATATGGCAATGGAAAAAGTGTTTGCCACATATTGAGTTTGCATTTAACAAATTTGTTCATTCCCCTACTTTGTTTTCACCTTTTGAAGTTGTTTATAGCTAAAATCCTTTAACTCCTTTGGATATTTTACCTTGACCTACTGATGCGCATTCTAATATTGATGATAAGAAAAATGCAAAATTTGTGAAGCAATTACATGCCAAGGATAAAGCTAACATAAAGATGATGAATGAACAATATGCAAAACAATCTAATAAGAAGCTTGTGAGACTTATCTTTGACCCCGGAGATTGGGTGTGTGTACACAAGAGAAGGAAACATCAATATGCAAAACAAGCTAATAAGAGACTTGTGAGACTTATCTTTGATCCTGGAGGTTGGGTGTGTGTACACAAGAGAAGGAAACAACTTCCTACAAAAGGAAAGTCCAAATTGCAGTCAAGAGAAGATGGACCATTTTGAGTTTTTGACAAAATTATTGACAATTCTTACAAGTTGGATTTACCATGCAATTATGGTAATGTCTTTCCTAATTTTATTGTTAGTGACGTCTTTCACTATTATGCAGGTTTTGATTTGAGGTCAAATCCTTTTGAAGAAGGAGGGGATGATAAGAACCAAAAGGCTGAAAAGACCCAAGTATCAAAGGATCCCTTAGTAATAACACCAGGATACATGACACAAGTAAAATAACAAAGAATACAAGACACGCTTCATGGTTTGATAAAACAAAGTTTACAAGAAATAGCTAAGGACTTTGATTTTCCTAAAATTTCAAAATTGACTTGGAGAATTCTTACCTACATCAAGGATCAAGGAACGATGCAATGAGCTACTATCTTGCTACCTTACGAATTATATGTTTCATATAATTCTCGGGCATATTTCGTTTATATGATATTTGGGGACACATATCACTTATGATATTTTATCACTTGTACCTTGAATATCACATGTGATATTTAGATAAATATCTCTTACTTCTTGATGTCTAAGATCAAGTGTTAGTTACACCTAACTATTAGTTACATCTATTTGTAATTACTCTATAAATAATCCTCTCCTTTATAATTTGTGGGTTAGATAGTTAATTGAATTAATTCCAAGAGGATTTTCTCTCCATTGTGAGAAACTTGTTCTTTGTGATTAATCACATATCCAACTTCGTCAATTGATCCAACGACGATTTCACAAGGGGTTAGGGTTCATGGGGCTGCCGTTCCTCACGGGTTTTAACTCGGATTCATTCAAGAACCTATCCGATCTAACGATCTTGCGAGAACTTTTTTGTTCGTGGGTTTCTACGACTTCTTGATTGTAGGGGTTCGCATCAACAGACAATGTAATAATTACTAATGAGATCTTCCATATTCAAAGGACCTCTCATTCACATTCAAATTTTATTTGCATTGAAATTTGAAATGAGGAATGCTTATGATAAAACTAAATGACCTTTTTTGAATAAAATAATGGATCCTATACATTTCCCATTGTTCAAAGCCTTAATTATGGAGTGTGTATGGAGTACAAGTTTTTCAATTTTGCTGAATGGTGGTCCAACACAAAGCTTTGTACCTAGTAGAGGAATAAGACAACGAAATCCCCTATCATCTTTCCTTTTTGTGATGTGTATGGAAGGTTGTCATCTTTGCTTAGAAAAGCTGAATAGGAAACCCTAATTCAAGTTAACATATGATGATGGTTGTCCTACTATATACCATTTACTCGTTCCGTATGATTCTATTCTATTTGACAAGGAAAATCCATTGATGGCTCAGAATCTAGTAAAGGTATTAAAATTATATGATGCATCATCTGGACAAAAGGTGAATCTAGAAAAATCAAATTTGTATTTTGGCAAGGCAGTCAAAGAGGACGGAACGACAATTCTACATACCGTACAAATACCAAAAAGTAACATGAAAAACTACTACTTGGGACTTCCCTTGATGATAGGAAGAAAGAAGAAAGAGGTTTTCCAGGATATCATTAACAGAATCTTGAATAGAGAAACTATCTTACGCAAGCTGATAGATAAATCCTGATTGAATCAGTCTTACAAGTCAATCCATACTATGTTATGAGTTGCCACAAGGTGTCATAGAACAAATTACAACACTCATGAGTAAATTTTTTTTTGGAGGGGAAAAGGCAACAGAAGGAAAATGCATGTGATCTAAGTTGGAACAAGAAAGGAATGGCATTTCTTTTCTAGCAAAACAAGCTTAGAGGCTCTTCAAAAACCCACATTCACTTGCTAGTAGATTTCTGAAATTTATCATCCAGAAAGAAAGAGTTTTTGGGATGTACAAGTTTTTCTCGAGGTTCTTATGTGTGGAGAAACATCATGGAGATACTACACTTTTTTAAAATCAGGCCTATTTTGGTGGATAAGTAATAGTAAAGTCATTCAATCCTAGAAACAAAAATATATTTTTGGGGCTTGAGTTATCCATCTGTGGCCTGGACTACCATTTGTCTTCCCAAACTGGAAGGGGGTTTGGGTATACGGGATCTTGGTGCATGGAATCTTTCGTTACTGGCAAGAATTCTATGGAACCTCCATGCCAAGAAAGACACATTATGGTATCGCTGGATCCACCACTACTATGTACGTCAACGGGACTTTTGGAGTTGGACAGTAAGCCCTGGGGATTCACCCCTTATCAAAAGCTTATTTCACATACAGGGACTTATGCTATCTCGTTGCGGTTCTCAGACTACAATTCAACATCAACTGGCATTATGGCACTCCAGTTCTTTTTCACACGGCTAGTCAACAGTGTATGATTTCTTTCGATCCAAGGGCACTCCCAAACCCTGGGCGACAGTCGTATGGGCACCAGGACTCACGCCCAAGCACTCTTTCCTGCTTTGGCTTGCTGCCCACGGTCATTTGAAGACTAAGGACCATCTAGTTCATCTCGGCCTCGACACTTCTTGCTGTTTATGTGCTGCTCATCCAAAGACAGCCGCTCACCTTTTCTTTTCTTGCAGGTTTAGAGCTGAAGTTTGGGTTGCTGTTAAGAGCTGGTTAGGCCTCTCCAGGATCATGTCCACTCTCGCTAGCGCATTCAAATGGATTAAGAAGGATGCTCGAGGACGGTCCAGGCAGTCCAAGGGGCATAAAATTGCCTTGGCTACCACGGTATATCACATCTGGAACGCCCGCAACCGACGAATTTTTGAAGGGACAACTTTGCATGTTGACTTCGTTGTCTATCAAATCAAATGTCATGTTTACAAACTTTTGTTCCAATTATTCCCACACTCTCTGGACCGCTTTCAGCTTATAACCCCAGAAACCGAGTGAGGAGCCGACTTGTGGCTTCCCCTCAACCGTTTTATCTAGCATTCCCTTATTGAGGCGCCGACTTGTGGCTGCCCCATTGCTGATTTCTATCAGGTTCATCTGATAACTGTGTAACCTTCTTTTTTATCTATACATTCACATTTACTGATAAAAAAAAACATATATATATTTTGGATGACCACATTGGTATTTTTGGAAAGAATAATGGGACCAAATTATTCAGCTAAATGATCAAGTAATGGCTGATTTTTTTCTTTCCTAATACAACACAATGGAATATAGAAAAATTGCAGGAATGAAAGATATTGTACAGGTACATCCAAGGTGTCAAAATGAAAGAGAAGATGCAGCTCATGCTATTTTTTTCCTGTCCAGGGATCAAACAGGTATGGGAAAACATGCATTTTGCTAGTATGATCAAATGAATTAGGATACTAGATCTCGATCGATGCTAATATGTGGTGGACTATTGGATGAAAAGATACACCCATAAGGAGGTAGCAACAATGGTGATTACAGCCTGGAATATATGGAAGAGTAAGAATGGATTACTCTTCCAATCAAAGTTGAGTAGCATTTGAATCATTATAAAAAAAAATTCAGCAATATCTCGTGGATAATAATATTTTCCAAGAATACCAAGCAATTGAGCTAACAGGGACAAATTCCAAGTTATAATCAAAGATACAAAACCCTAGCAAGAGAAGATGGAAGAGTCCGCCTTGTAATCAGACCAAGATCAACGTAGATGCATTTTGGTTGAATCACACAAGATGAAAGAGAAATACCATATTAACTCTTAGACATAGTTTACAACCTGTATATTCTTCCTTGACAAATTAATAACTATCTCAAATGGAATTACTATGGTTCTCCAGTATTCCCAAAAGGACGTGTGAATACAGTAGATTTTAGTAGGAAAGCTCTAAAAAGAATCATATATATATATAAGTTTTGAACTATCTTAATTTAACTAAGATTGCTGCACTTCTAAGAATGATCATAGATAAATCCATTATGTACTAATAAGAGAGCTGACAAATCTTGTATGAACTGATATGCAACTTTGCTAGTTGCAAGTTTTGTTTTCAAGGGGAAAAAAAAATAATAGGACATGATCTGAGAAGCATTATCTAATGATTTCCTGGAGTTGCCACTCCTAGTTACCCAAATTAAGCAATAGAGTTTTTTTTTTTTTTTTTTTTTTTGGTTGGGGGGGGGGGGGGGGGGTTATATGCTATAGATTTCCCTATAAATTCACACAGATTTTTTGGAATCAAACACATGAAAGTCAATAGCTATTGTTTCCATTAAAACAAATGATAAAGGAGATTGAGAAGTAAATGCACTCTACATAGCACACTGAGTAATTAATTATATATTAACCGTCATACTGTCAAGGAAACAATGCCAAAGGATTTGACTTGCCCAGATATTGCTCTTAGACCTTAAATAAAAGGTCAGTGTGACATTAGATCAATGAATGTTTCACGCTGCTGGCTCAGGAGCAGGGGAAGGTGCCGGTGCCGGTACATACCAGCCATGGTGGATTTCAACTGCCTTTTTCCTTCTTGCCAGCCGAGACTTTCTCCTCGCTCCTGTATTTCTGTGAAGTGTTCCTACTTTAACTGCTTTATCAATAACTGAGTATGCCTCCGCAATCAATGTCTCAATTGTAAGAACTTCCTCGGGCTGGGCATCTGATTTCTTGCGCAGTAAATCTAACTCTTCCAAAACCTGAGAAAATAAAGATAGAATTCCTGAGTCTCACGTGTCACAGGAACATCTAGAATCTACAAAGTAGGAGGTGAAGAGTGGCTGCAAAATGTACATGTTTCAGTTACTGCCACCACAATCCCTAGATATATGCTCATGTTTCTGAACTAAAATATTTATAAGCACTGTTCTCTGCTTGTCAGCTAAATCAGACAGTGAAATGAGAGTGTATGCATTCAAATGACAAACCAAAAGGGAACAAGAAGAGAAACAAAGGTGACAACTGAAAATCTAAAAAAACAATGAGGGTTGGGGAAGACAGAAAAAAGGAGCATAAGATTTATTAGATCGAGTTTCCTTCATACCTTCTTTGAGAAACAAGCTATTATTGGGGCAATACCATGTTCAGGTTAAAGATGGTGATTCTGGTTTCTCTACCTTCTATAGTTTTCACTAAAAATAAGAAATCCTAAAAATGTTTTCTTTTCCCTTGTTCCTTATAAAAGCACTCGACCACAACTGGATAAACTCCTAGAAATATATTTGTTAGAGACCTAAAAAATCAGCAGGCTGCAAATGGTATTTGTGTCAACTAGCTGCTAAGAGAGAGAATAAACTTATGCAGGTAGATTCCTCAACACTTCCAGATAAAATTAATTAAAATCCCAACCCTGTACAATGTTAGCATATTAATAACTCATGGTGCACGGCGGTGCTACTCATTTTACTAGATAAAGTTATATCTAAGGTTTTAAATGTAATTCATATCAACAACAATATTGGGCTATAAGATGTAAAAAAGAATGTCATTCATAATGTATGAATGATCTGTAATCAACTTTCCTGGTATCAGAAAAGGCAATGGCCTTACAATTTGTACGGAAGTTATTCCTAGAACAGCCTACTGAGAAGTGTAAAACTTTAGCATTAAAAAGAATAAATTAGAAAATATAAAAAAAAAAAAAGGTGCAGTCAGCAGTTTTTATGTTGGGAAAAATATCATGAGAGCAAAAGTAAAAAGGTCTCCAAATTGTATGGAACATATTATAGGTTGGTTATTTCACGATGAGGTTCTTAAAACATGCACATAATTGTGAAAGTCTAATTTCAGCCATGAATTTAAAGCTTTTCATTCTCAAGCCCTCATAGCTTATGCTTGTGTAAACAGGAAAGACAATGACAGATGAATTGCCAGAACATTACACCTTAGCCCTGGTTAATGTCAACTACATTTCCGAACTTTCAGGCTAACAATCCCATAAGTTCTATCACAGTTCTCTTATTACAAATCCAATACTTGCAGACTTTTCAATTTTAATTCGAGCAGAGAAGACATCTCTTGCATTGCAGAAAGACATTGTAGCAAGCCTAAGTTCTTCGTTTACAGTTTTGAAACTCCAATCAACTTTGGTTCAAATTTCAAGAAAAGAGCCTTTAATCTTGTGTAACTCAAAAGATACATGATAATGACTCTTCTTGTTAATCGCCAACTCCAAAAAAAGAAACTGCAGTTACCAAATTTCTTTCTGGCATTTCAATAATTGGAATTACCATCAGCCTTTCTCCACTTGAATTTGAGAAGTGGAAAACAAGAAGTATATATACCATTCAGACAAGATGATAATGCACAAATCTTTAGGCAACTATTATAAGCTAAAATTTTAAAATAACAAAGTAAAATACATATTCACAAAAGAAAAAGACTGTCCCCGTGAGGTTAACTGATGAAAAAGGAGATTTTTCCCTTGCCAAAGTACACAATATACAACTACTCCGAGGGACAATTTCTGCAGCATATCTATAGATTAGTAGAATGTAATTATGTTATAAAAAATTTTAAAAATAGCCAATGGAGTAAAAAAATAAAGAATTAAACAGTAACAATCTGCTGCAACTTTTTGGTATCAAAATTGGAAATGCAAATGATGGCGAAAACCCAAAAAAAAAAAAAAAAAAGTGGAAAAATGGGTACATCACCTTCTTCATTCGAGTCTTTATTTCAGACTTGCGAGCTTTATTGTATAGACGCCTTTTCTCCGCCTGGCGAGCTCTTTTGGCGGCTGAATCAGCCTTGTTCTTTGTTTCTGCTTCGCATACAATTGAAAGACGGGGTTTTATCTGCAGAGGACTCATCGATACAACCCCTAAAGATAATTATAGACCAAAAAAAAAAAAAAAAGGTTCCTTAATAAGCAGACAAATAGGTCCAGATACTGAAAACAGATTAGTAAAATTGGATTAAAAAAAAAAGAAAAAAAGGAAAACGAATACCTCTGGAGAAGAGGCTGAAGGAAGCATTGGCAGAAAAGCTAAGGGGCTTAAAGGAAGCAGCAGCAGCAGTGGAGATGGTGGCATTTTGGTGAGACCCATCGAGGGAAAGGGTCTTGAATTTGTAAGGAAGAACCCAAGAAGAAGAAGAAGAAGTAGAGATGCAATGCATAATTTTATCAATGCTATCACCTCCCACAGTTTGGTTTCCTAATCTAATCTACAAAAATCTGCAAGAAAAAGAAGAAAAGAACAATGGATTTCTTATCCACTGTCCAGAGCTGACTCTAGCTATGGTTCGGGTCTGGTCTGTTTGGATATGAAAATGAGTTGGTTCAAACTCCTTCCAAATTTATAACAACAAACCTCAGTCTAACCGTTTAGAATACATCATAATATTTAAACTTATTTAATATGGTACCATTGTAAAATTTGTTAATTGTACAAGTATTAAATTTTATTAAAAAAAAAAAAAACACATATATAATCTGTCTGCACGTAATAAAGTAATTTTTAAAAATAAATTTAATCTCTTTTTATTAACTTAAATTTTATAATATTTAACTATTGCTTTGGTGTATATATATATATATCTGTGTGTACGTTTTTTTTTTTTTTTTAATAAATTAATATTGTACAAAAATTAGTGAGGGAAAATGAGGTCATATCATTACCAAAGTTAATAAAGTGATGAGGACAATAATTAATCTTTTTATCTTGACAACTAGAATTTTTAATCAATTATTTCTAATTTTTTAGTTTTTTATTTTTTATTTTTAATTTGGAATAATATAAAATTATAAAAGTTTATCATTTTAAATAGGGCAAAGTGCACCAGTGACACTTGAACATTTTCAAATTCTAACTTTTGCACCTAAATTTTTTTTCGACCTAAAGTGACACTTCAACTTTTTTTTTTTGTTCTAAAATAACACTTCCGTTAGCTTTGACCGTTAACTTAAAATTTTGACACTAAGTTGACTTTTGGGTATTTTTGTCTTTTTAGTCAAATCAACTTAATTCCATCTAATTTAAGGGTATTTTAGTAAAGTGATATTTTTAATTTTTGAAAAGATTTAATCTTAATAATTTTTAAAAAAAAGTTAAAGGGAGTATAACTCAAATTTTTTTTTTTAGGGTTTTTCTCATCTTCATCTTCTCCGTCCTCCGCCTCCACTCCTCCTCTGTCTCCACTGCCGTCACCATCTCTTGTTCATCTTCTTCAATCAAATGGTCCT
>JAXGGT010000162.1:8328090-8350748 GCA_035583425.1 Marsdenia floribunda | reverse complement strand
CTTGCTCTGATACCATGTTAGATTGAGTTAAATTGCCGCCTACTCTAAACGCTTAAGCTGATAGAGAGGGGTTAAATTTATTCTCTTCACACACTCCCTCATGTTTGGACCAATCAAAAATTTTCTTAATAAGGCCCAATGCATGCACAATAATCAAACAAATGGGGGCAATAGCAAGGATTCGAACCCAAAACCTCCTGCTCTAATACCCTGTTAAATTGAGTTAAATTTTCACCTACTCCAAAAGCTTAAGCTAATAGAGAGGGTTAAATTTATTCTCTTAATAATTATTATATGCAGCTCAATTGTTAACAGCTTCATGAATCATGGAGAAAGGCAGATTTCTCTATGCTCCAGCTGGTAAGTCATGTAGCAAATAATGCTACTGACTTTTGTAAGCTCAATAAGCACAGTGCATCAGAGCCTGAGCTGACAGACAGAGTACCCCATGGTGGTCACAAAAATTTAAAATTCAGATTGCTTTTTGCCTTTGTTTGTTCTGTTTTGGAAGAAACAAGGAAAGAGGATTTATTCAACCATCAATGTCAACTTCAACAGTTGATATATCTAGTGAAGTGACAAGGGCATCAGGTAGCCAATCAAAAGGATAAGTAGTCTTATCTAGTTGTTAGTGTTGATTAGATATCCACAAGAGGGAGAAAACCCAAGGCATAATGTATCGTTTCACTGGAAATCTAAAAGGGAATAAAGCAATGCAAGAACTACAGTACTTCAAGCATGAAAGAGATGAAGCACTGTAACAGCAATTTATAGTCCAAAAATAAATTAATTCAGCATATTCTCACTGCCAAACGAATTTCTGAATCCTGTCGAAGAATTGATAGGAGGAGGCCCTGCAATATGCAAGAACGATTTAGTTTCTAAAATGATAGGAAGGTGAACACATGATAAGTAATTTCAAATATCAAGGAAAGTGCTCAGTTGCAAAGTAAAATAAACCTTAGTTCACAGGTTTGGATGAACCACTAAATCAATAGCAAAATCATCTACCAAATTTACAATGTTTCATGCCTTTAAATTTGTTTTCTTGTCCTCATTTCATACACATATTAAACTAACTACTTTCCATAAAATGAGGATTGAAGCCAAAATCGCCATATGAAATGAGAAACAAGCAAGAACAGCTTTAAGGAAAAAGAATAAAAATTCAACTCACAGACGGTGTCAGCTTTGAAGTCCTAGTAGCTGCCTCATAGATCAAGCGTTGGAGGCATTCTTCTGCCGCATTGTTGAGAAGTATGCTGTCTTCATACCGAGTTTCTCCACAAATGTTACCAAGAGCATGTAATGCAGCCTGTTTTTCCCAACATTTGCATCAGAAAAGAATTCGAGGTTGCCATACATGATTTTTTGTTTTGTTATAAACACAAATACAAAATAGGGCACAGTTTTGATAATCCAACTCATTTAAACCAGCAATGGCCACTCAACAAGTAATCTTTTCACCCCATTCTCAACTGTAGTTTAATCAATTTATGCCTGCTTGTTTGTTGCTCGTGGAATTACAAAGAGACCAACATTAGGATTATGAGGGACTATTTTTTTATTATGCTGAAACATGGACACTTGAAAATGTCTCTTGCCTGTACCGTCTTGAGAGAGACCCCGGCTCAAAACAAGAATTCAAGATTAAAGAATGGTCAAATGTGAAGTTGGCATGCCAGCTTGATTTAAAAACAAACAAGAATAAATTCATAAGCCAATGTAACTACTAGAATGAAGCTGTGTAATTTCAAACTTTACCAATTGTTTATTATGATGCTGACGCGCAAAGGCAGCATCAGTAATGTGTCTAGCTGCTGGAGGTGAACTTGCGAGAAGCAATGCAGCTCCAGTATTTGCTACAACATCCAATTGTGAGTATAAAAATGAATACCAGGTGATATTTTCTCAAACTAAGCTACTAAAATGGTATCAGAGAAAGTTATTATTTAAAAGATAACAGAAAATGTAACAATGGATAAAGGCTTCAAAAATTATATAATTTTCAAAAAGTAATTGATGATACCGGTAACAAAAATAAATTACAAGTTTAAAACAGAAAGAAAAGATACAGAACATACAGTGACATTCTTACTAATTAACCAAAAGGAGCAGCAACTTTACCTATCACGATCATCACATTATCGAAGGATATATGGAGAATGCAGCTAACCCCTGCTAAACCAGGGGGTACTTCGAAGTAGTTCTATCTAGTGAGATATTTTTCCTATAAAATAAGTGTGGCTAGGAATGGAGCATTCAGTAGAATACTTACTTAACCCAATTTGGCCCAAAGCTTCAAGTGCATATTCACATTCGTTTGCTTCTTGACTCTGGAAGTGAAAACTTTTATCAATGGCTGCAACCACAACTCTACAACCTGCATATTTGTGAAGAGAAAAAGCGTGGTTATGAATGCCCTCTAATATAAGTCAAAAATGCACTTGCAAAAGCATTGGATATATTTTTCATTTTCATTTCATATTATGACCAAGAATAGGTCTTGCATTCATCAGACAATCACAAAGTAATTATGCTATTTGTTTTCAGGCACTTAAAAGTGATAAATCTTTTCTCATTAAACAATCATACCAGAACTTCCCTCACACGTTTCACAAGTAAGAAGCTACATTGGCTTTACTGTTCAGCATAAAATGCATATCTACATGTAGTTAGTCTCGTGATAAGAAGAACATGAAAGTAGCAAGAGATGTTTCATAATTAGTGACAGGGTCATCTGGGATGGAATATTCATTAGCAAAAAAATTTCACTATCTTTAAAGATGGAAAGTAAGAAGTCTGAGATGCTGCATAGGCAGAAAAGAGAGAATTTTCAAATCTTACTTGACTCGTCAATGAACACAAAAGCATTTTCCTTTGACAGAAGCCTTCCAGTTATCATCATTGCTCTTGATCTTAAAATTGATTCAGCAGACTCATTGCTAGACCAAAAGATAAAGGTAAGGAAAACAGAACCTAGGACAAAGATGTTGTAAACATGAAATTACAACAACAATTTCAGGAACCTTATTATCGAACTCAGCAGTTGAAGTAGTGTAGTTTTTGATAGGAACTCAATGCTGTGCGGAACTTCTGACAACTTCAGTCATCAAGCAAGCAGTCACAATCCAAAGGAAAAAAACAAGGGAAAAACATAGATGATTAGCAAGATAAACAAATAATCCTCTATACCATACAAAAATGTAACTAAATTTGCCAGTTTATAGTACTAATCACAGACAGGAAATAAAAAAAGGAAACGGACTATACCTAATCTCAAAATTAACTCTTTCTAGTTTCTATTCACTGCCCTCTCTTTTCTTGGCATAAGAGTAGCAATCCATTTGTACATCTTCTAGAAGTACTACTAAAACACTTATTTGTTAACTTTCTAGAACTAATTGTTTAATTTAAAGTACCACCAGATATTTAACAATTATTTTATTCAAATTCAGTAAGCAGAACTGTTGCAGAAATCATAAGCTAGGGAATCAGAATGTTTTATCATTGTTGTGGAAAAAAAGGGCTAAAACAGGAATATAGCTGTAAATAGTTACAGCTGTCCTTTTAGATGTAAATATTAGGATTTCTTACTTTTTGGGATTCTTGGTTACGAGAAATTGCAGTTTCCTATACAGTTGGAACTGTTTTAGGAAATTGCCTATTTTTTCTCTCTGTCTATATTATATAAATAGGCTCCCGTAATTAGGTTTTAAATAAAATAAGAGTTTAAAACCTCAATTTCCTTCATGGTATCAGAGCTTTATTGCATCAAGGGTTTCTTTTCTGCCAATTTCGTAAAATTGGCTTCATATCCACAACTCATCTCAAATCTCGGCCTCCGTCCATTATCCAACCAGCCTTCATTGCTGGAATCATGTCTGAAATTACACAAATAACTCAAACTTCTCAATTAGAAGACATGCAATCTAATTACAAGTTGGTGGCCTTAACAGGGAGGAGATAGAAAAGCTAAGAGGATTGTTGGGAACACTTGAAAAACCTTCTAGTGCAAGTTCATAAGCACTTTCAGGTAATCCCTATTCTTTTGTTGGATTTAATGTCCTGAATAAACCCTTTCTAGACTCTTGGATTATAGACTCTGGAGCCACCAATCACATGACCCATTCATCGTATAAGTTTAGTACTCATGCACCTTGTACGAGTAATAGGAAAATTTCCATTGCTGATGATTCTCTTACAACTGTAGCAGGTCTAGGAGACATTAAAATTACTCCATCATTCATTTTAAAAAATGTTCTTCATGTCCCAAAATTATCTACTAACCTTATTTCCATAAAGATATTAACAAAAGACCTAAACTGTAAAGCAATTTTCTGTTCGCCTTATTGTGAGTTTCAGGACCAAGGTTCGAGGAGGATGATTGAACTTGCTAAAGAAAAGGATGGGTTGTACTACTTAGCAACTCCAAACAAGTTGTCTTTTCTCAGTAGTCATTTATCTTTGTCATGTTTATCGTCATCTAATAGAAATGTCATTTTGTTGGGCTCGTACATCATTTACAACTCTTAAAAGTCATGTTTCCTTCATTATTCAAAGGATCGGATACAAGAAATTTTCATTGTGATGTGTGTTAGCTTGCCAAACATACTCGTGTATCTTTCCCTATTATTAATAGAAGAACTTCTACTCCATTTTATGTGATTCACGGGGTCATTTGGGGGCCCTCCCCTGTCCCCAATATTTCTAGTTTAAGTGGTTTGTGTCCTTCACAGATGATTGTACTGGAGTGACTGGGATATATTTGCTAAAACATAAATCTGATGTGAGTTATGTTCTTCCTATTTTTCATTCCATGATCCAAAATCAGTTTGGCACAAAAATTAAAAGGTTTCAGTCTGATAATGCAAAAACTCCTATGAAGTCACTTGCTAAATTCTATCCTGATTTAAGAACTACAAATAACCTCACACCTAGGATATTTGGTTCAACTGCATATGTTCGTATTCATAGCCACCAGAGGGGAAACTTAACCTAGAGCTCTTAAATGCATATTTAGAGGATATTCATCAACTCAGAGGGGATATAAATGTTACCATCCACCTTCTAAAAAATTTCATATTTCTGCAGATGTCACTTTTGCTGAAGAAAAACCATATTTTTCAAAAGCTTATCTCCAGGGGGAGCTTATATCTGATGAAGATAAAGAAAATTCTTTTGTGATTGATTTATTTGATCCAAATCTATTTTTGACATCTAATTCTCCTCCTCCACTTCTGACAGTTTTAAAACCAGTGACAAATATTGAGTGTACGCCAGTCAAGTCAACTATTACAATGTCAGGTTTAGATCCAGAGTCAAATTGTGAGTCTATTGAGTCTATTCCAATATCTCCTTCTAAGTCTATGATAAATGATGTGATGACTACTGACAAAGGAGGGTATAAAATGGTGTACTCAAGGAAATGAGTTGTTTCTGATTCAAAGCAAGTCCAAAACCCCACTCCTAACCTTACAAATGAGGAAGTGGAGAATTCTAAACCTGCAAATCCAGATGTTGTTCTTGAACCAGCAAGCCAAACGACCTTTGTATCACTATCCCATTCATTATCTTTTCATAAATTTTCAGCATCTCATAAAACCTTTCTTGCCAGCCTAAACACTATTCTCATTCCTAATACCACATCCAAGGCATTATCTAATGAAGAATGGAGGAAAGCTATGAGAGTTGAAATGGATGCACTTGAAAAGAACAAGACTTGGGAGCTAGTTGCTTGCCGAAAGGACAAAAACCCGTAGGATGTAAAATGGATGTTTACCTTAAAATTCAAAACTGACGGGTCACTTGAAAGATATAAGGCAAGACTAGTTGCAAAGATATACACCCAAACATATGGGATAGATTACCAAGAGAACTTTGCTCCGGTGGCAAAGATGAATATGGTAAGGGTACTTTTTTCTTTGGCAGTCGACTTTGATTGGGGACTAGAGCAATTTGATGTTAAAAATGTATTCCTACAAAGTGATTTTGAGGAAGAAATTTATGTGGATATTCCTCCTGGTTTTAGTAAAGGTGTGGCAGGCAGTAAAAGTACGTAAATTGAGAAAAGCTCTCTATGGTCTTAAACAATCACCTAGAGCATGGTTTGGTAGATTTTCCATGCTGATGTTAGCTACGGGATATAAACAAAGCCGATGAGATCATACTCATTTTATTAAACACTCAGGGACAGGGGGAGTCACAGCTTTGATAGTTTATGTTGATGATATAATCATAACAGTAAATGATGAAAAAGAAAGACAGGTGGTGAAGAAATGTTTGATTAAGGAGTTTGAAATAAAGGAACTAAGAAGATTAAAATATTTTTTGGGAATTGAAGTAGCACATTCAAAGCAAGGAATCTTTATTTCCCAACAAAAGTATGTTACTGATCTTCTAAAAGATACAAGAAAACTGGGTTGTAAACCCACACTAACTCCTATAGATCCGAATCACAAACTTGGGGAAGCCACTGGAGCTGATGTTAACAAGGAAATGTGCCAGAGGTTAGTTGAAAAACTTATTTATCTATCTCATACACAACCGGATATAGCTTATTCAGTTAGTGTGATAAGTCAATTTATGCATGATCCTAAGTACATTTACAGGCTTCTTAACGAATACTTCATCATTTAAAGGGTAGTCCAAGTAAAGGAATTTTATTCAAAAGAAACTCTGGCTTAGCTCTTGAGAAATACACTGATGCCGACTATGCAGGGTCACTGGTGGATAGAAGATCTACCTCAGGTTATCGTACATTCCTAGGTGATAATCTTGTGACATGGAGGAGTAAAAAACAGAATGTTGTGGCAAGATCAAGTGCAGAAGCTGAATTTAGAGCAATGGCACAGGGTATTTGTGAACTACTCTGGTTGAAAATTATTCTTGAAGATTTGAAGATGGAATGGAATGGGCCAATGAGATTATATTGTGATAATAAAGCAGCAATAAATATTGCTCACAATCCAGTACAACATGATCAAACGAAGCATATCAAGATTGATAGGAATTTTATTAAAGAGAAACTGGACAACGGGCTAATATGCATGTCGTATGTTCCAACTGGAGGTCAACTAGCAGATGTTCTTACAAATGGACTAAACACCCAAATGTTTAAGACCATTGTTTCCAAGCTGGGAATAGAGGATCTATATATCCCAGCTTGAGGGGGGGTGTGGAAAAAAGGGCTAAAACAGGAATATAGTTGTAAATAGTTACAGCTGTCCTTATAGATGTAAACATCAGGATTTCTTACTGTTTGGGATTCTTGGTTACATGAAACTGTAGTTTCCTATATAGTGGGAACTGTTTTAGGAAATTACCTATTTTTTCTCTTTGTCTATGTTGTATAAATAGGCTCTTGTAATTAGGTTTTAAATAAAATAGGAGTTTAAAACCTCAATTTCCTTCAATTATATCTTAAAAATGTTTAACAAGCAACTTTTCACACCACAAGTCTCCACCCCATTTATTCACATTTTTTACTCAAAGAATTTATTGGTCTACACTCTTCTCCCAGCAAAATATGAAAGTCGAATAATTTAGAAGTAGAAACCACAGTAACAGCCACTGTCCCAAGCAAATATTTGTCAGCCTATGCATGTTTCAATTCTGATCATTAATAAAAATAAATTATCCTCTTGAATAGTTCAGCAATATCCTAACCAATGATCATATAATAGAATGAACAGTATGCTTAAGAATTATATTCACCTAATAAAAAAGAGGCAAATCAGATTGCTGTCAACTTTAAAATAAGATTTCATTATTAACATCATGATCAAGCTCAATAAAGGTGCTATTTGTAGCAGTTACAGCCTGCACGTTTTTTTGATACAAAGTATTAACAACTACCATAATCAACATGTCTGAAATTTTGTCCTTCACAGGAATCAACAATGAATATTTCAAAAAATAAAACCAATTTTTGATGATTCATGTCACCCAAAAGAAGCACGTGAAATCATGATAATCAATGAATGAAAGCAACCAAGGAGTAGAATAGAATTGCAAGAGTTGTTGTAGTGAACCTCATACAGAAGCTCCAGCACACTCAAAGTTACCAAAGTCTCATTTGCATCATTAACTTCTCCCTCCAATAGGGTAAGAAGTTTAGAATTATAGATTAGTGATGCTACAGAACTTGAAATGGAGAATAGCTTCACTATCAATGCCAAAATTCGAACCCTTCCCTGAAACACAATTTCGAATCTTGAGGATCCATTACGATATATATATATGTGTGTGTGTATAAAATCATAAAAATTCTCAAAAGAAAGCAACTATGGATGGCTCAGTAGATCATACCAATGATGAGCATTTTCCTATCAGATTTCCAAGATGTGTTTCTTCACTACCATCCAAAGGAAAGACAATACCCTAAAGAATTTTTTGTAATTCATTAGAAATTCTTAGATCATTCAGTCATATTATCCTGGGCAATTTAATTCAACAACCAATATAAGAAGAATCAACATACAAACCATGCCGTTAGGAGAACCAGCCAAATTCTTAATTGCATCCATTGCTGCAGTTGCAACTTGTTCCTCCCTAAAGAAAGCAGATAAGTAAAATACATCCTTTCCATTTTTTTTGTTTTTTTTTTAAATAACTAAAATATATTTGTTATAACAATTACCCATATAATACTCTTTAGAAAACAATGGTGCATGTAAGGCAGTGGCCCAGGAAATCATTTGGAAACAGCAATAGCTGATAATTGCTCAGCTTTGAAGAATTACTTATCTATTAACGTAGAAACTTAAAAAGGGTTATAACAATTCATGAACATGTTAATTGCAGTTGGAAATTCGGATTCTCATCTAGTGCCACCTGAACACCCAATACTATGCTCAAATAAAATTCTTCTGTTAAGGAGTATTAAAAGATAAACCATGTACAGAAAGCATAATTATTTAGGCTGCTATTGTCATTTCAAACCAGCCAATTTCTCAATTTTTCATTTTACAGACTTATAATACTAAGAAAGGTGCCATTTTCTGTAAGAATTTTTTAGGGCGTATTTGGATAGCAATAAAAAAGTTCTTTTTTTTTTTTTTTTTCCAGTTTGAGTGAAATTTATTTTGAGAAAAGTAATTTTTTTTTTTTTCAAACAAAAAAGTAGTTTCTAAATTTATTGATTGGATAAGGATTTATTACGAGTATAATAGCTATAAAAGGTGTATAATGATATGTTTATAATTTGAATGTTTGGTTTGATTTGAGATTTTGAGGTTTTTTTTCACCAACTAGGGAAAGAAAAATTTCCACCCATCCACAGACCAGTCTATATATTTTTTTCAAGTTAAAAGTTTTGATGAATGTGATAAAGAAAATTTCAGGGTAGGTTAAACAGGGTACCACTCCTCAAAATATTTTTTTTTTTTAAAAAAAAAGGAAAAAAAGAGACAGAGACAGATACACAGAAAAAGAGCATCCGACCGACTCATCTAAAGTGCTGTCCAAATGTGGAAAAACAGCTCACTTGTAAGGAACACTTTTCTAAAAAAGAATGTTTCCCAAATATAACCTTATGATGCTTATTCAAGTCTGTAATGAAACAAAGACAAAATTCTCAACATAAGAAAGCAGGAAATGGTAAAAGTGACCAGGTAACAGAAACTGAATAGATTGAGAAGTTAGAAACTGTAATATGAAGAGCTTACCCATGTACAAGGCAATCTAGTAAAGGAGGGTATACACCATAATGAATGATTAAATTAGTGGCTATAGTCTCATCAGTATTCTCCATAAGGCATGAAACCTGCAAAGATTTTCATATTAAATATAGCTGACATTAGAATTAGAAGAGAACTAACAAACATGATATCATAGTAATTAAGTCCAACAAAAGAAACACGGAGAAATCTCTACCACCAACAATCAAGAAAATGCATCATAAGTTCCAAAAGCTAAAAGTTGCGGTTACCACTTTACAAGCTAAGCATCTGACTTTTTGTGAATCTGCCCCGAGACCAACTACAACAAAGGGCTGAAAGAAAAGGCAAGCAGAAGTGAAGAATGGGAAAAAGCCATAGGCAAATATAACCTACAAAAAATACAGGGAAACTGCACATGCTTTTGTTCAAATGAGTAAAAGAAATTCGATTTGAATTGACAGTTGTAAATTTTACCATCCCTGAATCAGGAGCAATATTATTGAGTACAAATACAAAAATTACACAAAGGGTAAGATGATAGTACCATGAAATGTGGAATAAGAGATGCTCCATGTTTTGTTCTGAAAATCCTATCCAAAGAGTTAACCAAAGCATCCTCTAGCCCTGGATGATCCGCTTTTGTTTGTAAAGTACTGCAATTCCATATGATTAACAATTTCCCAAATTCAAATCCTCAACTCCATTCTTCTTGAATTTATAAATAAAAACTCACGATAGTACTATTAATGATAAAATAAAACAAAATGTCCGTTTATCCATGGGAAGTTCATTTGTACATAAGGCCCATTAATTGGCTTGCTAAAAAATGGATTCACAATGCATAAGTGTGTAGATATCCTAAGTCAGTAAAAAATGGAGGAAAACGTAAACCTATATCTCCGAAGGAGTAGCAAAAGTTTGATATGCAAAAGTAATTTATAGTTCAATTGAGTCCTCCACAAACAGACCCAAGACTAACAATATAATAGCAATGACCAATCAAAACTACAGTGAGTTTCAAGAACCCCATTCCACAACCCTGATGCATGCTCTTTTCATTAGTGTACTTTCCTTCTAAGACAAAAATAACCCGGGAAGCATCTAAAGAAGAAAAATTATAAATAAATCTACTTGATAAGAGCAGGGAGAGGAAAACGATTGAGGAATTCTTTTGCCGAGTCGTCGGAAAGAGCAACTGTAATCAGGACATGAAAAAAAAAAAAAAAAAAAATGTCAAATTTACATATGCTGATAAATGTGGAGAAAAGAGAAAGAGAATATGTACCGGGACTATAAGCAAATTCAGTAGCGGCCTGGAGCAACAGAGACGGATCAATTGAGTATTCTTCTTCCATGGCTATGCTGGCTTGCTCACCAAGTTCAGAGTCCTCAGAAAGAAAGAAGCCTAGAGAAAGGAACGAGAACAAAAGCTGGGAGGGAGGGAATCGAGTGTTTCTATTCTGATTGACGCCTATGCTTTTGGCTTAACAGCTAGTTTGCTATTATTGGGAGAACCTCCCAATATTAAAAGATAGGAAAATTGGTCGGTTTAGTAATTTAACTATTTTCATTAAGTCTACAATCTATTTTTTTAACCTGTTAAATTCTATATTTTTTTACAAGCAGACTATTAAGTCCTTCCGGTCAAAATTTTGATTTTTTGGCCAAAATTCATGACGTGTCGGGCACGTAATAATTTTTTAAGGGTAAAATCGTCCTCTTGAGTATTATAAAATTGTGAACTTAGACTAATTACAAAATCGTCCTCTTATACAAAAAAAAAAACCAACTTTATAAGACTCTGCGGTTAGTCTAAGTTCACAATTTTATTATACTCAAGAGAACGATTTTGACCTTAAAAAATCATTACGTGTCCGGCATGTGATGAATTTTGGTCGAAAAATTCAAAATTTTGGCCGAAAGGACTTAATATGCTGGTTGTAAAAAAATGTAGGACTTAACAGGTTACAAAAAATAAATTGTTGACTTATATTAATTAATAAAAATAGTTAGAGCACTAAACCAGTCAATTTTTCTTAAAAGATAATAATATGAAAGTAATAAGACAATAGACAACAGTAACAAGACGAGAAATAGAGAGAAAGAGATAATTTTTATTAATTTTTCAACTCTTCAAAGGTCTCTCAATGAAACAAAGGACCTCATATTTATAGAAGAAATTTGATCTCATCTTTAGGAGATGACATCATCAAAAATACTTTATATTTAAGTAAAAGAATAATTTTTATCCTATCATTATAATTACTTTAAGTTGAGAGATGATGATGACTTCAAGCTACTTGATCAATTTTGAACATTCTAGTGAGAGATAATAATGACTTCAAATTGATCTTTTTCACTTATTAATCTTGAACCTTTTAGTTGAGGGATGATGATGATTTCAAGTTGATCTTCTCCACTTGATCAATCTTGAACCTTCTAATTGAGGGATGATAATGACTTCAAGATATTATGGACATCTACAAAACTTAATGTGTTTCATAACACTTCCCCTTGAATGTCCATAACATAAAGAATATGCCTCGTTAAAACCTTACTAGATAAAAATCCAGTAGGAAAAAACTCTAGTAAAGGAAAAAGAGTACACTATTCTTTATGTGTAGATTTCTCCCCCTATTGAGATAAACTCTCAAGATCTTTGAACCGACAGAAACCAATTTTATATCTCAATTTCTCGACGGTTGCAGTCGGCAATGCCTTAGTGAATAAATCTGCAAGATTATCACATTATTGAATTTGAAGCACATCAATTTCACCTTCTTTTTGAAGTTTATGAGTAAAGAAGAATTTGGGTGAAATGTGTTTTGTCCTGTCTCCTTTGATATATCATCCTTTCAATTGAGCTATACAAGCTGCATTATCTTCATACAAAGGAATTGAAATCTCTCTTTCGGAGGATAAACCACAACTCTCTCTAATATAATAAATTATTGACCTTAACTAGACACATTATCAACTTGTTTCATGAATGGCTATAATCTTAGCATGATTAGATGAAGTTGTTGTTATAGTTTGCTTTGTAGAGCGCCATGATATAGCAGTATCACCATACGTAAATAAATAGCTATTTTGAGAACGTATCTTATGTGGGTCAAAAAGATAACCAACATCAGCATAACTAATTAATTTTGGATCATTTTTATTTGAATAAAATAATCCAAGATTAATAGTTCTTTGAAGGTATCTCAAGATATATTTAACACCATTCCAATGCCGTTGTGTTGGTGATGAACTAAATCTTGATAATAAACTTATAGCAAATGATATATCAGGTCGTGTGCAATTAGCAAGATATATCAAGGCACCAATAACACTCAAATATGGTACTTCAAGACCAAGTAATTCTTCATCACTTTCTTGAGGTCTAAAAATATCTTTATTCACATCAAGTGACCTCACGACCATTGGAATACTCAATGGATGTGCTTTGTTCATGTAAAAACTTTTGAAGACTTTAGTAGTGTATGTTGACTAATGGACAAAAATTTCATCTTTCACATGCTCAATTTGTAATCCAAGACAAAATTTGATTCTTCCAAAATCTTTAACATCAAATTCTCGTTTTAAGCAATCTATAGCTTCTTGGAGCTCTTCAGGAGTTCCAACGAGATTTATATCGTCAACATATATAGCAAGTATTACAAAGCCAAATTTAGATTTTTCTTAATAAAAACACATAGGCATGCCTAATTATTCTTATAACCTAATTTCAATAAAAATTCATTGAGACGATTATACCACATGCATCCCAATTGTTTCAGCCCGTATAATGATTTTTGCAATTTTATAGAATAATTTTCACGAGGGCTCAAGCCTTGGGCAAATTGAATCCTTCTGAGATTCTCATGTAAATTTCATTCTCAAGGCTTCCATATAGGTAAGCTGTAACAACATCCATTAGACGCAACCTTTTCATGAACTGCTAAATTTATAAGATATCGGAGTGTAATAGCATCAATAACAGGTGAATAAGTTTAATCATAATCAATACCTGGTTTTTGCGAGAAACTTTGTGCAACAAGTCGTACGTTATACTTCACAACTTCATTGTTCTCATTTTGTTTTGGCACAAACACCCATTTATAACCAATAGGCTTTACATCATCTGGTGTTTGGGTTGCTGGTCCAAAAACTTCTCGCTTTGCAAGTGAATTTAATTCCGATTGAATCGCATCTTTTCATTGAGTCCAATCAACTCTATGTCGACATTCTTTAACTAATGATGGTTCAGAATCCTTATTATCCTTGAAAATATCAAGGGCTACATTATATGCAAATACATTATCAATAATTATTTTCTTTCTATCCCAACTTCTACTGGAAGTGGTATAATTAATAGAAATTTCATGACTCTCTTCATCATTTGTAGTCGGAATTTTATCATCAGCTATCCCTTGGTTCCCTTTACATATTTCTTTAATATGATCATCTTGACCATTTAATCCTTTTCTCTTTCAAGGATTTTTATCCTTAGAACCAAGAGGTCGGCCACGCTTCTAGCGTGCTTTTGATTCAACAGTTATAGGAGTTATATTTTGTTCTGCATGGTCTTCTACTACTATAGGAGCATCTATAGCTGGAATATGTGATTTAGTGACTCTACTGGAGTCAACAAAAAAATCTGGCAGTTGATTTGCAATTCTTTGTAAACGAATAATCTTTTGAACTTCCAGTTCACTCATGCTT
The DNA here is from genome assembly GCA_035583425.1 of Marsdenia floribunda. Lineage (NCBI taxonomy): Eukaryota > Viridiplantae > Streptophyta > Magnoliopsida > Gentianales > Apocynaceae > Marsdenia > Marsdenia floribunda. Next base: position 8,336,379 of record JAXGGT010000162.1, on the reverse strand, counting down.
GTACGTGGATCTAAGTGGCTCAATGATGTTGTCCAATCAAGCTCTATTTTATGCCATTTATTTTCTCCCCCTAATTTGAAAAACAAATTTTCATCAAAATGGCAATCAGCAAATCTTGCTATAAAAACATCCCTTGTCAAAGGTTCAAGATACCTTATAATCGAAGGAGAATTATACCATATATATATCCCCAATCTTCTTTGAGGACCCATTTTTGTTCGTTGAGTTAGTTTAATTGGAACATATACAGCACACCCAAAAATTCTCAAATAAGCAATACTAGGCTCTGAACCAAAAGCTAACTGTAAAGGAGAATAATTATGATAATTCGATGGCCTTAAACGCACAAGTACTACAACATGCAAAATAACATGACCCCAAACAGAGGTAGGAAGATTTGTTCTCATTAGTAATGGTCTTGCAATTAATTGCAACCTTTTGATAAACGATTCAGCTAGACCATTTTATGTATGAACATGAACTTTTGGATGTTCAACAATTATTCCTATAGACATGCAATAAGAATTAAATGCATGCGAAGAAAATTCACCAACATTATCTAGACAGATTTGTTTAATTGGATAATTAGAAAATTGAACTCTCAAGAAAATTATTTGGGCAAATAATGTCGCAAATGCCAAGTTGCGAGTTGATAATAAATAGACATGTGACCAACGGGTCGATGCATCAATTAAAACCATAAAATATCTAAATTGTCTACATGGTGGATTAATCGGTCCACATATATCACCATGAATCCGTTCTAGAAATTAGGACTTTCAGCTCCTACTTTCAATGATGAAGGTCTTACAATTAATTTCCTTTAGAACACGCAGCACATGAAAGTTTATCTAATATCAAAACCCTTTGACTTTTCAAAGGATGACCATGCGTAGCCTCAATTATTTTTTGCATCATAATTGATCCTGGATGACCTATACGATCATGCCAAATCATAAATGTATCGTGTTTAGTAAACTTTTGGTTTACTAAATGATGCGCTTTAATAGCATAGATTTTAGCATAATATAAGCCAAAGGAAAGAGATGGTAATTTTTCCAATAAAGATTTATTAGCAGAGATTATTTGAGTAATGCACAAATACTCATGACCATTATTCTCCATAGTTTCAATATGGTATACATTACATTAGATATCTTTAAAACTCAAAAAATGTCTTCGGGACTTTGAGAAATATAGTGCTTTATTAATCGCAATAATAGTTCCTCCTAGTAATAATATACTAGCTCTTCCGTAGCCTTCAATAAGTTTTATACTACCATTTATCGTAGTAATACTTGTTTCCCCTATATTCAGATGAGAGAAATATTTATTATATTTAAGTATGGTGTGCATAGTTCCACTTTTAATTAGACATACATCATCTATAGTACTTTTCAACCCAGAAAATGGAACAACAGGTACGAGACTAATTAGATATCTTGTCATACTACAGGTATGAGATCAATAACTTTGAATGTCTCAACAACAATATTTGTTTTCACGGTTTTTCAAACCTGTACCCACTTCTAGTGGCTACCAATATTTTGTCGCTTGAAATATAAATGTCAAATATATCACAACTATGAATATAAACAAAATCTCTTCTGGGATTATGATTTATAATAAAATTCACTTCTAGTGTTTAACATCATTCACTTCTGGGAATGAGTAGAACTTTGTTAGTCTTCAAAACTATATCTACTTCTGGTGGCTATCAATATTACGGCACTTGAATTATAAAGGCCAAATATATCATAACTATAAATATAAACACAATCTCTTCTGGGATTATGATTTCTACTAATATTCATTTCTAGAAATGAGTAAAACTTTGATAGTCTTCAAGACTTCACAATTCTCATTAATTTGCTCAATAGTAAGAAAACAAGAAATAGTATTAGTATATTAGTATATTTCTTTTGATAACTTCAAGTGTAACAAACTAGAGAATGATAAGATTTCTCATAAGAGGAAAAAACCTACCTGTTTATTGTTGAAACAAACTTCAAAATACTTACTCAGTTGATCAAAGCTTCATAATACTTACTCTTGTCAAAACAAACTTCAAGAACTTATTCAGTTGATTAGAGCTTCATATTGTTCACTCTTGTGATAAACTTTAAAAGCCTACTCAATTGATTAGAGCTTCATGCTGATAATGTGTTATGAAATTGTAGGAATACAACAAAGTAATAGAAGTAAAGATAATAATATTAAAGTAACAAGACAAGAGATAGAGAGAAAGAGAGAATTTTCATTAATTTCTCATCAACTCGTCAAAGGTCTCTCAATGAAACAAAAATGACCTCATATTTATAGAAGAAATTTGATCTCATCTTTAGGGGGATGGCATCATCAAAAATACTCATGTCTAAGTAAAGGGATAATGTTTATCCTATCATTATAATTATTTCAAGTTGAGAAATGATGATGACTTCAAGCTACTTGATCAATCCTGAACATTCTAGTGAGAGATGATGATGACTTCAAGTTGATCTTCTCCACTTGTTCAATCTTGAACCTTCTAGTTGAGGGATGATGATGACTTCAAGAGATTATGGACATCCACAAAACTTAATGTGTTTCATAACAAATCATAGTAAATTGGAAAATTGTTGTGTTTGATCTCAATCTTGGAACTGTCGGTCCTTCTTTTTTTTTTTTTTTTTTTCATATGGTAGTTTTTATTCAGTAGATGGTAAGTGTATTTTTTTTTTTTTTTTTTTTTATAAAAGTTGTTATTTGAATAAGTCAAAATATTTTTTTAAAAAAATTAAATACACTATTTGTTATACATTAAGAATTTATTAAATAAAAAAATTAATTAATTACATCAAATGCATAAAATTTCCAAATAAATAGGGTAAACTTTTATAAATAATAATTACACACAAAAAAATAATTATCAATAAAAGAGTTCTAATATTTTAAATTAATTTACGAGTACTTTTATATTTTTAAAATGTAAAACTCGATTTTAATCATAAATCTCTAATTTTAGATCTAAAATTTTAATTTTGAATTTTGAATTTATACAAATATAAAAATTGCACTCATAATTTGTCTTTATGAAACTTTTTTATGGTAAATATTAATCTCAATGGACCACATTTAAAATTTGAAGCAAAAATATATTTTAATTTTAAATATTTTATCATGTTTTAAAAAAAAAAAATCAAAATTTAAATATGTTAATTAGTCTAATATTAGTTCTTAAAATTGAGAGAAAATTAAAAAATTATGAGAAACATACAAAATTCAAGATACAAAACAGAAAAAAATAATTACAAGAATATATATATATATATATATATATATATGAATTAATTAAAAAATTTATTTTTATTTTAAAATTTTATGATGAAAATTAATTTTTATTTTATTTTATTTGAACACAAAAATATTATTTTCATTTATATTGAATAAAGTATATGTATTATATATATATATATATATGCTTTATAATTTTTATATAGTGCTTCATGTAGGCCATTTACACATATTTTTAAAATTATATCATTTGCGAAATTTTGATTCGGAGGGGGAAAAAAAGAAGGGATCATTTGATAAAAACCCTTCAGAATATCTCCCACTCACGTTCTCCTTCTCAAACCCATTTCTTTTCTTTTTTTTTTTTCTTCTTCTTTTATTTTATTATTATAATTATTATTATTTGTGAATTTTCAGGCATTGTCACCTCTAATCCCAAAAAATTAAAATTTTTACTTGTGGCGATGGTGGTGGTGGCGTGGTTGAGTAGCAATTTATGAAAAAGCCCTAATAGTGGAGGCCATAAAAGAGAATTAAGGAAAATTAGAGAAGATTTAGGGATGAAAGAATAATGTCTGATTCATGCAAAAAGGTTTTTTGAAGGCTTATTTATTATTTGAGAAAACTCTCTAATGGTTAAGTTAGTTAAAGTCTCTTGTTTTTTTTGGGACCTCAAGATAGTAGTTGTTTTGGAGGAAAAAGTGAGTACGTATGTGTTGGTGTCTTACTTGTGTACATATATATGCAAGTCCAGTATCGAGGGGTATTCACAATGTGCATGATATCTCCACAATTGAGGGGGTGCCTTCATCCTTCTACTAGGCTAGGGGACTCACGCTCTAGATATGGTGGCTCCATACGAACCTCAAGGTCAAGCCTTCCTTGTGTGACACGTTAAAATAAACTATTTCCAACTCACAACTTATTGTCTTGGATGTGTTCAAAATGGATTGTGATAGATAGTAACTTGAAGAAAAAGTCCCTTCTAAGATTGGTAGAGGACGAGGAATTCCATTTTAATTGGATACTCCACTTGGGCAGAATTTTTTTGTGAAGTGCTCAAGGTGTAAGTTTAACTCAGGATTACCCCTCTACAAGCTATCTCCAAGTATACTATACTTTAATGGCACCATTTTTGTTGAACTTGCGTTTCTTTTGAAGCCCTCCATCCCTTTCTAACTCTCCTGTCTTATTTGCATATATGGACTTCCATGCTATTAAGGCATTCAAGAAGGAGAAGCAAGGGATATGGCATACATTGCTCCATACCAACCGTACATACATCCTTCTTTCGATTGTCCAAACGGGTTACACAACAAAGCAGGGTTACCACAATTTCTCACAAGAGTTTCATAGAAAAATTCACGTTTTTTGGCGTCCCTAAAAACATCTCAATAGTTAGTCAACACACTTTGTTGTTTCTCCTAATCGTTTTAGGGGCTCTTAGAGGGGACTACCACGATGATTCCCCAATCGTTTGTTAGGATCCTAGTAAAGACACTTCAATGGTCCTTCCAGTTGTTCATCAAGCTCTGGGGGAGATTTCGGGACTCAACTTTATAATGAGAGGGGCCTAGTCCTATCTATTGTAACTACTACTAATTTCGCTCTTCTTCAGCCTTCCTTATTCCTCGAATCTGCAACTGGTGCAACATTTCCTCATGCTTCCTTGACCCAAGGTGCTGCCTTTTCTCAAGCATCCTCATTCTAAGGTTGGGCTTGATGTTTATATTCTAGCTTCCTATTACCAAGGGCTTCCTTCATCTTCCAACCCCTATAGCCTGACGAGGGATAAAGATACAATTCTCTCTCGGTTGCAAAGATGGCTTTCAGATGTCAAAGGACTTGGAGGCCCTAAAGGCACTATCTACAACCCTTGTCCCAAAGGGTGTTCACAAGGTACGTGGCGTTTCCGCAACTAAGAGTGTACCTTGCCCTTGCGTCAAGTTAATGGACTCACGCTATGGGTATGTTGGTCCCATGTGGACCTATAACCCTTTTGTCGGGGACATCACTTTATAGTCTTTGATTTCGAGGCTAGACCTTCACTACACAGCATATGGTAGTATCCATTTTGTGGTTCCATCTTGACCTACTCTCCGTTCGCAGGTGAAGAAGTTCGATCTTTGCAAAGTTTATGTGTTCTCCTGATGGCAAAGTAAAAGCTTTGACATGCATATCTCAATAAATCGTATCCCAATCACTTATAATGATCAAGATTTGTTTTTTCCTACTTCTGATTCATCCATTGCTTCCCTAAATTTGAGATACCGATTTTACTTCAGTAGTTTCATTTTTTTTTTTTTTTTTTTTTAACAAAAGGGTATTTAGTTTCGTTGCTTAGTTACTGTGTTTGATCCATAAAATCTCTTTTATATGTTTTTAGATAATATATTAAAATGGGAGGGTGTGTGTTTTTACATTAATCTAACATAGATACTTAGTGTGCATTGAGACATTCTAGTAGAATTTTTATTTTCAAATCTCAAAAATTACATACCTCAAGGGGCAATAATGAAGACGAGACGGGATAAAAGTGGAAGGGGGTGAAACGAGTTTTTTTTCTCCTCAAGTATGTTTAAATTTATGTGTATGTTTCATTTAGGTTCTAACAATGGGTTGACGAAGAAGGAGGAGAGGAGAGTGTAGGTAAGGCTAAGACTAGAATGTTTTATTTGAAGGGGAAAAAAAAAAAAAAAAAAAAAAAATCATGTACATAATGTGAATTGTTACATTTTCCCTTACAAAATAACATATGCTCGACACATGTCAAATTAGAAATATTGTCCAAAAAATCAAATAAAAATTTAAAAACTATTTGGTGAGAAAAACGTTTGAAAATAAAGACTTAATATTGACTCAAATAAATTTAAATTGTGAAGGGACTAGACTACCAAATATCTAAAATAAAGTTGTTTGAGATTTTGAAACAAATATATGTATATATATATATATGTGTGTGTGTGTGTGTGTGGTTTAGAAGGAAAAAAGAAAAAAAGTTTCACAAATAATCTTTTTGTTAAAATTTATTACACGGGACATAAAAGTAAATGGAAAAAAAAAAAAAAAAAATGTATCAACCTTTAAAACGAATAGGAGTCCTAAACTTAATTTTTTTTTCTCTTCAAAGTTGGATAAAAAGTTTTATGTCTCGAACCCTTCCATTTTCTTTGTTTTCTTTTTATTTGTTTCCCCTTTTCTTTTTCTTTTTCCCTTTTTTTTTTTTTTTAAAAAAAAAAAAAAAACTTTCCAACAACCAAATCTTTTATTTTTGTCTCCCTTTATTTGGTTTCCTTTGTTCCATTCAAGAGTGACAAGGAAAAAGATCCCTAGTTTAGCTAGCAAGCATTTGGCATATTATCATACCTAAAAGGATGAAAGAAAATCTAGATGAATCGAAGATGGGAAGGAGGTCCTTGATGACAACGAATAAATGTTCAATAAAGAGATCAAGTAAATGACTATTGATTATGAATCAAAAGTTCAAGTAGTCATCTTCAAAAGTGATATGAGAGAGGTAGTACTTTGTTGCAAACTGAATTGCTAAAAGGAGTTCAGAGCCTTCCATGACTTCAACATGGTTTTAGTAAATAACTCAACAATAATTGGAAGCTAGAATTTAATCATTAGAGTCTCCAATAATTATTTCACCAACAAATAATGATGTTAGAATATGAAGGAACCAAAAGAGGAAAATTTCATAAGTTTGCCAATTCAGCTGAATGGGGGGTGACGTGGTGCCTCTGGGAGTCTATTCAAAGTAGCCCACTCCAACACACGTCATTAGACGCAGAGTCTGTTAAGGGTGATTCCACTCTGGAGGTCCTCGCCAGCACTCTGTACCGAGTATTTAATATTTCTAACACCTAGAGGAGGGAAGTACATTTGCTTTTCACCTTGAACAGCACATGACTGTACTTACGGGACACTTGTCATTCTTTAATTGACTACATATAACCATAAGTAATTGTAACACCTACCTGAGTAAGATTCTAAATTTTTCATTCATTTAAACTTGAATATTCTGATACTCTAGTATCTAAGAGTATATTTACTAACTTAACCATTGGAGGGTCAGCACCGGAGACACCTCCTCTTGTCAGTGACTTCTTTTTCAGGTGACCTGAACATTCTACCTTAACTTCCAATCCTACTTAGCACACAAGAGAAAACAATCCTAGATCATAATATGACCTGTAATTATATATGATTTTGTCCTGATAAGTTAAAGACAAAGTTGAATAGTAATGTTCTATTAGGAATATTATTTCCAGCCTATAATATAATTTAGTAATTAAACAAGTCTCAACTAATTATTTGAATATTTGATAGATGTACCATGATACCAAAATTTTAAAAGATTAAAAATTTGAAATATTTTCCCTATTTTGCAATGATCAAATATATCTTCATCATTGTTTTGAAAAAAAATTAATTTATATTAATATGTCATGATAAACTTATTCTCTATCGGCAGAAATTTTTATCTGAATTTATTCTCTAAAAACTATCAGACAATAAAATCAATGTCTTTAAATTATTATTTATGAAAAAAATTTATCAGAATTTTATTTCCGAAAAAAACTATCTAATAAATAAGTTAAAAAGAATCTCCAGTTGACTTATTAGAGAACATTTATCCTTTCTTCTTTCGATTTACCTCTTTTTTCTTATATATGTTTTCGCAAAAGCTCTTTACCATACTTCCAAAACCATCCAACTAAGGACAAAGCTCTTTTTTTAACTCAGAGCGAGTTTGTACTCTCACAATGGAATGTAGTCATTTTCTTTGTAGCTTTAGGGAACTATTGTAGAAAGACCGACTACCCCATAAGTCCCCAAAGAAAATGAACCTTTTTTTTTTTTTACAAAAAAAAAAAAAAAAAAAAAAAAAAAAAAAAAAAAAAAAAAAAAAACTCTTATTTAAAATTTAAACAAATATTTATTGAAACCGATAAATACAAAAAAAATAAAAATGAAAAAAAAAAAAAAACAATGGATGAAAAATGTAAAAAA
>JAXGGT010000162.1:8298672-8328080 GCA_035583425.1 Marsdenia floribunda | reverse complement strand
AAACTTTTTTTTTTTTAAAAAAAAAAAAAAAAAAAAAAAAAAAAAAAAAAAAAAAAAATTTCCTTTTTAAAGCCCATAAAGAACCAAGAGTCCTTATATTTACATATTTAAATTTTAATAATTTTTATTTTTATTATTAATTATTAAATATTTTTATCGCCAACATCACTTGAATTTATGACTTTTTATAATTACAAGTGAGACTATTATTTAATTGAACTAAATGTTCTTATTCTTTAATATTATTTAAAAATTATTAGATGGAATCATCAATTCAAATAAATTTCAATTTATTCAATATTATTAAATTAAATTATAATTTAATTGAATTAGTTAAATTATAATTATTTCAAGTGAATTAGTTAAAATTACTCAAATACCAATATTAAAAAATAAATAAAAATAAGGGTAGTTTATACTTATCCAAATACAGTTTCCTTCTTTCAATTATCACAAAAAAAATAAATAAATAAATAAACAAAAGAAAGAAAGTGTTTTTTTTTTTTTGGTTTATATCCAATACACTTTCGTAGTATCAACGTAAGCAATCATGCACGGTTACATGAACTCATTGCAGTACACCTCAAGCCCACATGTCTAGTCCCTAGCTCACCATTTGGACACCAAATATTGTACTACCTGATTGCCACAGTATATGATCAACTAGTCAAAAAAGCATAATTTAATTAGTTGCAATTTCACTTACAATTTGAAAAATTATAAACAGACATATAAAAATAAAAATGTCTCAAATTAAAAAAAAATATATATATATATATATATAATGTACACTCCCCCCACGCCCCATCATTTATTTATTTATTTTTAAATTTTTTTTTTTATCCCCCCACGCCCCATCATTTATTTATTTATTTTTAAATATTTTTTAAAAAAAAAAAATATATTGTTTATGTAATAATCACTTTTATGACAAGAATATAGTTTAATTAAATCTAGTTTCTTACTTATAATTTTAAAAAATTATGAGTTTAAGCTAGGTAAAAAGTGAAATTTTTTTTATAATAATTTAAAATTCTCATATTACTTATATATATATATATATACAAAATTTCAACTTAAAATTAAAAAAAAAAAAAAAAAAAAAAAAATCAAATACCTATCACTTCAATCAAAAATTGTTCATAAGATGACGATGGTGGTATAGTTTAGTGGTGTAGTTCCTATTGCTTAAGTATCGTTCTTTGATTTGTAAAGTGAGAGATTTTGAATTTAAACTGAGAACCACCTCATATTGCATTTTATTAAATAAGAGGTTTTGAGTTCGATTCACATATATTATATTACAATTTTTTATAATTTTTTTTATATAAAAATATAATTTTACAAAATGACTTGGAGTTGGATTCACTTGGAAATAGAATCAAAAATTAAAATTAAAAAAAAAAAAAAAAAAAAAAAAAGAAAGAAAGAAAGAAAGAAAAGTAAATTAACAATTTTTCTTTTTGTAACTCGATAGTTTCATCAACTAATTCAAAAGGGATCAGATCTATAAGGAAAGACTTCCGATAGCATAGCATATGACTGAAATGTAGTATAAGAATATTCTTTATGAGAAATGCAAAACAAGGCAAATTTGATGATATTTGAACTCAAAACTTTTATTTGACAAGTCAAATTAAGGCACCTAATTAAGAAAAAAACTTTAAATTTAGGTGAAATTCCAAAATACAATGTCGAAAGTGACGCTACACAACCCTAATGCGTAAATGGGTTGGTAAGATACTTTTTTAGTTTAAGTAAGTTTGCAAAATTGAAATCATACTCACGTATGCAGCTATTTAAAAACTTAGGTTTAGAGTTTACTTTTTGAAAGGAATCTACTCGGTTCGAGTAGGAATTAGTCTGAATATAAACATAATTTAAAAGTGCGCCCCATAATTAATACCTATTCAAAATATTATGGACATTAAGTAATAATAATAATAATAAAAAGAAGTGACGCTACACGATACAGAGTACATTTGTCTGTGGGCAGAAAATGAACTGATTGGGCTAATGTTAACAAAAACAGAAAGGATAAAGGAAGAAAATCCAATTCAACAAAAGAATTAACACCGAAATGGTATAAAAGCGTGGGTGTGGGACTGAACATGGATGGGTCCACACACTCTACTCTCTACTACTGATGCTGTGATGCCCAAACAAAAGTGGGGAATCCGTGATTGCCCTTCCCCTCCCCCCTTTTGTTTTTCTTTATAACAGAAAATCAAAAGCCCAATTTCACTAAGATCCAACTCCCAACAATTTTGATGGACCACTTTTTTCTCTCATCATTTGTCTCCCGCGCCCGGCAATGGACTATACATGTAAATATAGTAAACCTTCCTTTTCTCGCTCATCTTCCCCTGTTACGTGATCATTTCTTTGCCTATTCTTCTTCTTCTTCTTTTAATATACAAACAAAAATATAATAACAAACAATAAATAATTTTCCCTATAAATTAATTAATTATACTAAAATTAAATAAATAATAATATCAATCTTTTGAAATTTTACTCCTTTGCTAGGGCTATCGTCCCTCTCTAGGGTTTTTCCTTTTGGTGGCTGCAACATAGATCACCATGGCGGCGCCTGCTTCTCCCAAGCATCAGGAGCAGGGTGATCTTAGCAAACTTCTCAACTTCCTTACTCTTAATTCGGTTAATTTCTCTTCTATTGTTGTCTCACAATCAGACTTCGATGGAGGAACGCATGAATGCAATTCATCTCTTGTGGGACTTTTTTGGTCATCAACTGAAATTCAAGTTCGGTATATTTGTGCAATCATGCAAACAGCTTGACGTGCTATTGACTTCAACTTGACTCACCTCCGGATGAACACTTATTAGATATTCTTCACAAAGGATTTGGAGAGAGAGTGGGTCCTTTCAAATGGACCGTGGTGCTTTGACGATATTCTTCTTGGCTTGCATCTATGGAAACGGGAATTCCTCAGTAGTGATGATGGACTTACTCAAGTTCCTTATTTGATTCACATCTATGGTTTGCCTCATGAATGTATTACCTTTGTCGTTGCTCTTCGCACTGCTGATTTCTTCCCTCAGTGGATTCAGTTCCAACTGCATGAATATTTGGATACTAGTGAACGGTATATTCGCCTACAGGCCTCGATCTCTGTTAATGCATCAATTCCCCATGGGGCACTAGTGTCTGTACCTTTCTACGCCACTTGCATGGCAGCATTCCAATACAAAAGGCTCCTTAATATGTGCTTTGCATGTGGTATGATCCAACACACGTTGAAGGCATGCCCTACCATCACAAAGGAGATCTCCGTGGAACAGACGACATCATTGCCATTTTGCCCCTTCTTACATGCACAGGGGAACAAAGGAGTCCTTATCGATACTTTCATGTTTGATTGTTTTATGGATTCTAATGATAATGGTTCTATTCCTACCGAGAATTCTCCCTCTCTTTCCTCTTTTCCCTCTTCTCTATCCCTAGAAAACCCTAATCCTAATAAGTGTCGTATCTTGGTTCCTTGCTCTTCTTCCCCCCCCCCCTTCCCCAACCGGTACAAACCCTACCCCTCTTGATCCCACTCTTATCCGCCATGTCCCTCCTATTAGTCCTCCATCTACATCCCTTATCCCAGGCTTTCACCTTTCCCTCTAAACCTAACCGTAGATCCAAAATTTGACGTTCTTCCTGTATTCAGTCCAACACCAGCCTCCCTTCCCCCTCTACACCTTCAAAGTGTCCTCTCAATGTTGTTTGATCCTCTTTCCCTAAAACCCTGTTCTTAATAAAATGCATTATGATATTCTTTTTGATGTCCCAATTATGGCAGGGGTTGTTCCACAAGCCCACCAATCCTCATGAGTTGCCTTAGTTGAAACTATTGGGTCTTGGGCTTCCCCGACATGTTCATGAACTTAAAGCCCTCATTTCTTGTTTCTCTCCTGCTTTCCTTTTTCTCTATGAAACTAAACTATCTTCTACCTCGATGAATAAAATTCATATTTCTCTTAATTTTCTTGGCGGTATTTATGTTGATAGTAGGGGTCTAGTGGTGGTTTGGCACTTATTTGGAATACTGATCATGTGGTTGATCTTTAATCTATGTTTCTGGGGACATATTGATGTGCATATCTCCTCTCCATCTTTGCCAAAGTGGTGTTTGACAGGTTTCTATGGAAACCCCAGGCAAAATCAGTGATTGGATTCATGGAGACTCCTCCGTCTGCTTAAAGATCAATCTCCTCTCCCATGGCTATGTTTTGGCGATTTTAACGAAATCTTGTCCCATTCTGAAAAAATTAGTGCCTCGCCTCGTCGAAGTCTTTGATTGATGCTTTCAGAGATGTAATCCACGATGATGACTTAGTTGATCTTAGATAACACAGACCTCCATTTACTTGGTACAATCAACGAGCCAACAATTCAGTATATGCACGCCTTGATCGATTTTTTGCTACTTCTGATTGGAAATCTATTTTTACTACTATGCAGGTTACACATTTGTCCACTGGCCGCTCTGATCATCTTGCCATCTTGTTGTCACCTCGAGCCTCTCGGTCATCTCTCACTACTGAACACCCCCCATACAACAGTTTGAACCATTTTGGTTTTAACATGATGACTGTTTACCCACATTTTTGGCCACTTTGATAGCCTTTGCTACTGCCACTGGTCACAGTCTCTATTCCAAGGTCGGTACTGTTCGCATGGCAATGAGCGATTGTGCGAGATAGATTTTTGGTAGTCTTCGACAGAACATTAAATCCACTAGGAAAGAGCTGGAGGTTGAGCGAAAACGACAGCTAATTCATGCTGCATAGGAGTTGTATTTGGTGCAAAAATTGGAGGAATTATTGCAGATGGAAGAATTGTATTGGCACCAACGTAGTCAGATTGAATGGTTAGAATTTGGTGACCGAAACACAACATTTTTTCATCATAAAGCTTGACTAAGGAAACATCGTAATCAGATCACTTCTCTTTGCTCCGATTATGGTAGTGAAACCTCTAATCCATTTGAACGTCCACAAATTGCTATTACTTATTTCCAACAACTCTTTACATCTAATGGGAACTCAGTTCATGCTTGATGATCTTCCTATTTCTCAGCTTTCAAATGCTCATCAGTATTTTCTGAATGCTCCTTTCACGAGGGATGGGATTGAAGTGGCATTACGACTACTTCCCAAAACAAAGGCACCGACTTCAGATGGGAAGCAAGGTATCTTTTTGAAGAAATGTTGGCATATCATGCAATTTGATATCTTGGAATTCATTTTTAAATTCTTTGCAGGGGGGAATGACCTACATGAGTTGAATCATACCCTTATTGTCCTTATTCCTAAAGTTAAGGAGGATTGTACTATGAAAGATTTTTGATCCATTAGCTTATATAACATTGTGTACAAACTGATATCTAAAGTTCTTTGTAACTGTTTGAAGGTGGTTTTACCCTCTTTGATTGATGATGCTCAATCGGCATTTGTATTGGGTCGTTTGATTATTAATAATGTTATGGTTGTGTTTGAGTGTTTCCATAATCTTCAAAGTCAACATTCCTCAACACAGATGGGCCTCAAATTGGATATGCAAAAGGCTTACGAAAGAATTTTGTGGGCGTATTTGGAGGAAATGATGCAAATCATGGATTCCCTACTAATTTTATTTGATATGTTATGGGATGTGTAACATCGGTCTCCTTTTCCATCTAGATAAATGGCCACCTTCTCAAGGACTACGACAGGGTAATCCATTATCCCCGTTTCTATTTATTTTGTGCCCTAAGGAGTTATCAGCAATGTTTCAACATGCAAAATATCTTTCTCTTATTCATGGCATGTCTTTTGGGATGAGTGATTTTTCTGTCTCTCACCATCTTTTTGTAGATGATTGTCTCATTTTTAACAAAGGATCCATGGAGTAAGCTAATAATATCTTATCTATTTGAGTCAATATGAATCCATCTTGGGCTAAATGATAAATTTCACTAAATCATCAGTATTTTTTGGCAAAGGGACTACTCCAGAAGTTCAAACATCAATGCGGCTTGTTTAGGTGTCCAACTGGGTTCTTGGAATCAGTCATACCTTAGTATGCTGATTTGCATTGGTCGAGCAAAATCATAGCATTTCACCCTTTTTTTTTTGGATCGGATATGGAAGAAGCTATCGAGGTGGAAAGAAAAGCTTTTATCTTGTGCGGGTAAAGAAATACTTATCAAGTTGGTGTTTCAAGCTCTCCCCCTCGTATGTGATGCTGTGCTTTTTGCTTTCATGTAATATTTGTAATAAAATGTCAACAATAATTCATAAATTTGGGTGGAATGGCTCATGTGACCACCGAAAGATGCATTGGAAGAGTTGGTCTAGCCTTTGTACTCCTAAAAAGGCTGGTGGATTGGGTTTTCGTGATCCTCATTTGTTTAATTTGCCCTTGCTTGCTAAACAAGGCTGGCGGATTCTTAAGCATCCACTCTCACTGGTGGCTAAGTTTTTTCGTTGTAAGTATCATCCTACTTCAAGTTTCCCTGGGGTGCAAAAGGGACGTGGCAGCAGCCAAATATGGAGAAGCTTATGTATGCTAGACAGTTACTAAGAGCAAGGACTTTGCCAAAGGGTGGGTACAAGCACAGCAATTCGTTGTTGGACGGATAGTTGGATTCCGACTCTTCCATCCGCTAAACCTCTTCTCAACAGGGAGGAAGAATCTAGTCTCATTTGGGTATCAGATCTGATTGATTCTCGAACACGAAAATGGCGCTCTGTTGTGCTCCATAACTAGTTTCTTCCATGGGAGATACAGGCCATTCAAAACATATTGCTCAGCTTAATCGAAATGGAGTCTATTCGATTCGTTCAGCGCACTAGATCACGCATCATTGTCACTGGTTGCACTGAGGTGAGGCTTCACCGTCTCCCTCTACATCTCAATCCCTTTGGAATAGCATTGGGAGTTTGCAAATTCAACCTAAAATTCACCACTTCATTTGGAGGGCTGCCTCTGGCATTCTGGCCACCAAAGATAATTTGGCAAAATGTATTTTTGTCTCTGCGGAATGTGCTCTATGTGGTTTTCGTGAGGATTCCATCAACCATACCTTGCTTGATTGTTTGATGATAAAGCCTATGTGGAAGAAATTCCTTTGGTTACATGGTGTTCGCTAGCTCTTGCACTCCAATTTGTCGATATCTTCCATCATATTCTGCTGAATTGGAGCCCGACTTACATTATGTCCTTTTGCTTGATTTCTTGGGCAATTTGGACAACTCACAACCGAGCCATTTTTGATACCGAATGCCTTGATCTTGCTTTGTTGTTGAATCATTGTCGAAATTTATTAGCCTCTTCAGGGCCTTTGCATACATCACACTCCTCATCGATTCCTCCTCAACAGCAGTATATGGACTTCCATCCTATACTACCTCAAGCTCCTACCATATGTTTTGATGGAGCATTACGGAACAATATATAGCAGCTATTGGAGTTATCATATATGACCCTAGTGGTTCTATTCTTGCTGGTTTGTCAAGACGTATTTAGCAGCATTTGTCACAATAGGAATATGTGGAGACTCTTGCATTTTTTGTGCTATTCGAATTGCCTTTTTATATGGTTTTCAACATGTAAATTCTAGGGGTGATTATTTGAGTCTTTTGCAGAAGGTGGTGATGCCAACACCTGATCTCTCCGATATTAGCTCCTCTGTTGATTTAGTTAAAGATTTACTTCATATGTTTTCTTCCTTTTCCGTTCATTTTATTAGATGTGAACAAAATTGTGCAACTAATGTTTTGGCTGCTTTTGGTCTTAGTTTTTCTAGTTTTCAGGAATGGTCCGAGTCGATACCTCCTGATGTACTACCAGCCTCCAGTACTATTTTTCATACTCATTAATATATGTGTTTCCTCAATAATAATAATAATAATATCTTGATTTTATTTTTTAATATTATTATGTTCGGTACGTTAATTTTACTAACTGAATATTGTCAAAATTTGATTAGAATAATTTCTTTATCCAATCAAAAATAAAATAAAAATTAGATAGTCCTAAAAAGAAAAATATATATACAGTTTCTCCAAATATAAAAATTAAATGACTAATTTTCCTTCACAAATTTATAAAATTCTTTTATCCATTTAAAGTTTTAAAGCACGCAAAAAATAATATATATATATATATATTATTAAATTCCCACAATTTTTATTAAGAATAAAAAAAAAAAAAAAAGGTTATTCAAACATATTTACAAAGACATTTTAAAATTAAAAGTTTCATTATTAAATATGTAATAATAACATCTTTAAAAATAAATAATTAAACAATTAAAATTGATTTAGCATATTAAAAAAAAAGTCTAAAAAAATTAAATTTAAAAACAATTTAATAACTCTATTTTATTCATATATAAAATAGGCAAATTGGCGTAAATAGTTCCCAAACTATGACTATTTAGTGAAACTGGTCCTTGAATTAATTGTTTTGTGGCATTGGTCCCTGAACTATATTGAATTGTGTGGGATTGTTTCTTCCGTTAAAAATTTGTGTTATCTTACCGTTAATTTCAAAAAAAAAAAAAAACCAATGTATATGTATATATGTACGGGGAAAAAGGATGAGAAAAATGATTACATGTATATGTATTTGTATCAATATATATATATATTTTTTTTTTGCATAATGTTATTGTGAAATGATTAAAATGCCCTTGGACAATTTTTCTTTTTGAAATTAATGGTAGGATAACAAAAATTTTTAACGAAAGACCAATCTCACACAATTTAACATAATTGAAGGACCAATATCACAAAAAAAATAATTGAATGACCAATGTCACCAAATGACCATGGTTTAGGGACTATTTATGCAAATTTGCCTATAAAATACAACTTAAAACAATTAAAGGGGCTAGAATTAAAACGTTTACATGAAAAGCTTTAAAGCAAAAAATTAAAAAAAAAAAAAAAAAAAAAAAAAATTACCCCCTAATATATAGTTTTTGTTATAAAACTAATTATAAAAGGGGTGAAAAGAGAGAAAGATACTGAGAATGTAATACTCTTGTATTTCATTCATCAATTAATAATGGTTCTACAAGTTCTCTATTTATAAAGATACAACTGTAGAGACTTAAAAGATTTAAAACTATGAAGTAAATAACCCAAGAGTACATGAGAGTCTAACATAAATAAAAGACTATAGAGCAAATAAGTAAATAGGACATGGAAGTCTTCAATGGATATTCATATAATTAAATATATTTATAACACTCCCCCTTGAATGTCCATTGTACAAGAAATATGTCTTATTAAAACCTTACTAGAGAAAAACCCAGTGGGAAAAAACCCTAGTGAAGGAAAAAGAGTACATCTTTTCTTGTACGCTCCCCCTGATTAGTACATTATATAAAACATTCCAATTTTGACACACTTAATCTTTCAAATGTTGAACTTTTGTAAACAAATTTGTCAAGTTGTTACTTGAACGAATTTGTGGAACATCTATATCACCATTCTTCTGAAGATCATGTGTAAAGAAGAATTTTGGTGAAATATTTTATGCGATCTTATTTAATATATCTTTCTCTCAACTGAGTTATACATGTTGCATTATCTTTATATAGAGGAGTTGGAATCTCTCTTCCAGAGAATAAACCACAACTCAATCTAATATAATGAATTATTGACCTCAACAAAACACATTCTCGATTCGCTTCATTAATGACTATAATCTCATCATGATTAGAACAAATTGCTACTAGAGTTTGCTTCGTAGAGTATTATGATATAGCAGTATTGTCATATGTAAATAAATAGCTACTTTGAGAACATATTTTATGCAGGTCAGAAAAATAATCAGTATCAGTATACTCATATCAATTGTTCCTCCAAGATATCGAAAAATTTGTTTAATTCCATTCCAATATCTCTTAATTGGATATGAACTGAATCTTGCTAATAAATTAATCACAAAAGTTATATCAAGCCTTACATAATTAGCAAGATACATTAGTGCACTTTCTGCACTTGGATAAGGTACCAAGATGTTCTTCAAATCCTTATGAGATCGAAAAATTTCCCTTTTTGTATTGAGCGAATAACCATTGAGGTACTCAATGAATGCACTTTGTCCATGTAAAATCTTTTAAGGACTTTTTCTATATAAGTTGATTGATGAACAAAAATTTCATCTTTCAAGTACTCGATCTTCAGGTCGAGACAAAATTTTCTTTTGCGGAGATCCTTTATCTCAAATTCCTTTTTCAAAGAATGTATTGCTTTTGAAATCTCTTCAGGAGTTTGAATAATATTTAAGTCATCAATATATCCAACAACTATAGCAAATCTCGACTTTGCTTTTTTAGTAAAAACACGTTGATGACTTTGGTCATTTTGGTAACTCACTTTTAATAAATATTTACTGAAACGATTTTATCACATTCGTCTAAATTGCTTTAAATCATATACTCTTTGTAATATAGTTATCGAGAATTTGAGTTGAATGCCTCAAGCATTCTAAATCTTTTAGGAATTTTCATATAGATATCATTAAGCGAGTCATATAAGTAGACTATACTTATATTCATAAGATGCAAATTAAAATCTTATTAGCTGCCAGACTAATAAGATACCAAAATATAATTGCATCCACCATAATAGAATATGTGACTTTGTAATTAATATAAAATTCTGCAAAATTCTTGTGCAACAAGTTGTGTTTTATATCTCACAACTTTATGTTTCTTATTTTGCACAAATACTCATTTGTACCCTATGAGTATGACATCTTCAGGTGTTCGGATTACGAGTCCAAAAATTCACATTTTTCAAGTGAGTTTAATTATGTGTCAACTGCATCTTTCTTGAATATAGTCAATCACATCTACGTCGATACTTGTTGACGGATGTAGATTTATGATCACCGTTAGCATTCATAATTGCTAGAATTATATTACTCATAAAAATATTGTCGGCAAATATTTCTTTTTGGTTCAACTGTTTCCCATAAAGACATAATTTATTGAGATCTTATCATTCTCCTCTTTTTCAGTATTTTCAGATACTTGAACTTCTTCTGAAGTTATTCTATTTGTTATGTCTCTAGACCCTTCTAGAGTATCAATATGAGTTCATTGAGAACATGTGTTCCCTTTCTTTTGTGGGGATTCTTATCTTAGAACCATTAGTCTACCATGCTTCTAGCTTGCCATAGATTCATTTTCATAGATTCATTTTTTATTTCAATGATAGATTGTCCTATCGGAACATTAATCCATACGAAAAATTTGCAGCTGCTATATGTGACTTAGTCACTTTTTTAGGTCAGTAAATATATCTGACAATTTGTATTGTACAATGGAACTATCTTTTAAACTTCATGTTTGCATTTCTTTATGTGGTGATACAAATATTCTCAATATTATCATGCTACATTTTTGTTTCTTCCCATAATATTGGGAATTATAATTTATTATAATTGTAAAAAAATCTCCAATATCTCTTATGATGGGAGAATCAAATCTAGAATATATTCTCAATCTCCTTTGAAAACTTGTCTTTGTGCATTGTGGTGGAGTCATCTATCGTACATTCAAATAATTCTAAGACGAAAAATATTTGGCTACTGACCATTTGCCAATTGTAAATAGGGAGAACTTTTATTGGCATGATGCGCACAAATTTTACTGGATGCAAAATTGTATTTCTCTTTAAGTAATAAAAAAAATATTGTTCTTATAAGTAAATGGTTAGCTAAGAATTATAATCGCTATTTAGCTAACCAATTGTTGTGTATGAACATGAGCTACAAGATGTTTTACAGATATGTCAATCACAATATTATCCAAATATATTATGCTCATAGTCTTCTTATTTGAGCAAGCAATCTCGCAAACATCAGGTTGCAAGTTGATAATAGACATAAATGAGACCATCTATTGGAGGTGTCTATTTACAACCATAAATAATCTTGTGATGGATAATGTGTGTTGAGAACAAGAATCACATGAAATTCTTTAAATTGAAAAATCTTCAGGTCTTTCAATTAGTGTCTATGTGAATTTTCAATAATTCTTCGCATCATACTTGAACTGAGATACCCTAACCGATCATGCTAAGTAGTGAAAGTATTTGAATCAATAAACTTCCGGTTTATTGTGGCATGTGTTTCAATTGTACTAATTCTCATGTAATACAAGCCAGAAGAAAACACATTCAATTTCTCTAATGTAGTTTTCTAATCGTGTCGAGTTGAGCTAAGGTAATTATACTTAACCTATCAACTCGAACCCAACACGAATCCGCAATAATGCAAAAAAGTTGAACCCGAACATGATACAAATATTAATCGTGTCAACACGCCAACCCGATTATGACACGTATATAATTCAAAACTCATTAACCAGCCAACACGATTGCACAATATCAACCCGCCAACCCGATTATGACATGCATATGATTCGAAATCCATTAACCCACCAACACGATTACACGATATTAACCTGTTAACCTGATTATTTACCTATTTTAACTTATAAAATACCAATATTATGTAATTTATTTATATAAAAAATATTAAAATTAAAAAATAATAATAATTTATTAAATAATTTAATAATAAATTAAAATATATAATTAAAAATAAAAATAAAAATTTAATTATTATTTAAAAGGGTTGGCAGATCAGAAACGGATTGAGCGAATTCAACCCGTTTACAACCCGAACACAATTAAACTTAAACGGGTCAACCCGCTATGACAGGAACCCGCAAACCCTCAACCCAAACCCGCTATTTTCGTGTCGAGTTATCGTGTCGGGTTCAATATTGCCACCCCTAGTTTTCTTATTTGATACAATGCTTATAATATAGAGGTACTCATTATTTTCCTCGTTTATAGTCTTCACATGATATCCATTAAAACGAATATTTTTAAAACTCAACAAGTTTCTTTGAGACTTAGTAGAATACATAACATTGTCAATTTCTTTATAAAATATTGTAATTGTTCTTCCAGAACATTCAATTAATTACCAGGAATTATAATAGTCTTTTGGTAATATTATAATTGCTCTTCTGTAACATTCAATATATTTTGTACTACAAAATTTGTACCAACATATGCAACATATTTTAAAAGATACTTCCTCCTATCTTGAAGGATAGTGTACGTAGTTACAATATTTACAAGACATACTTCTTTATTCATATACTTTAATATATATATATATATATATATATATAAATAAATAGATAAATAAAGAAATAAAGATATTTGAATACTAATTATGATATCTACACCACAAATAATGTAAAAGATAAAGACAAAAGATATGATAAAATTTAAACTTAAAAGATAACTATATCAAAAGATACATAAAAATAGTAATATAATATTACTTTAAGAATAAGGTAATTCAATTTTGAATTTAATTTCAAAATTGAAATTACTAGGATAATGTCAATATATTATTTATATATATATATAAAAGACAGTATTTTGATATGCACGAAATAATGTGTAAACAAAGTGTCATGTTATAAAAAAAATAAGGAATAACTATTAAAGTAGGAGACAAAGTACCCAAAGCTAATAATATATATAGGATAAACAATATCTCGAAACATTTAAAAACAAATTAGAACTGATACTTGAATAAATAGGGAATATCCTCTAAGAGGTTTTAATAAGAATATCAGTACTGTATATACCAGTTATCAAAACATAAACGTTAACATAAACTTAAAAGAAAAGAAGGAATTTTAAGAAAACATCACAAGAAAACATTGCACTTAACTTTTATACAAGCATAAAATATTTTACAGAAAACTGAAAATTGAAACAAAGTTTAGAGAATAACTCAAAAACTTGAGGTATTTATCCCATTTAATTCTCTATCTATATATATTAAAATATATATATATATATATGCTCATGAAAGTGGATGATATTAGGAAATAAATAAATATATATATATATATCGCATTCAATTTTGATATATATGTATAAATCTTTTCGAGAAAAGAAATAAACATAATGATAAAACATAAATATATCTAGAAAATATAGTAATAAAAGTAAATGTATAGAATTAAATAATAATAATAAATATAAGTGTTAATTTTATTTGTGGACTCTTTCAGCACTGATTAGGTGATCAATTCTCCCTTCCGGATCTTCAAAGAAGTTAGCTACATCCAAATGAGTGACATCAATATCAACATTATCCTGATTATAATCAAGATCACCATAATTGACCTTAGCATTTTTATCTTTCCTTTTAAGGGATGCTTAATAAAG
Source organism: Marsdenia floribunda (assembly GCA_035583425.1). Classification (NCBI taxonomy): domain Eukaryota; kingdom Viridiplantae; phylum Streptophyta; class Magnoliopsida; order Gentianales; family Apocynaceae; genus Marsdenia; species Marsdenia floribunda. Next base: position 8,313,797 of record JAXGGT010000162.1, on the reverse strand, counting down.
GTCAGCCAAATGTTTTGTTGTACGACAAATACGAGTTCAATGACCTTTTATGCCATAGCGATGACAAAGGTTTTCAAATTTTTAACAAATTTTCTTTGTTCACTTGTGCCTTCTTGAAAAACTTCTGGTTTTTCTATTTTATTGAGCACATATCTATGACTTCATCCATTATTATTTGTCACTATCGCATTCTCTTCATGGAATGGAGTAGAACCAATAGGATAAGTTAAAAAATAAATAAAATATGAACTTTCCACTTCTGGTGATTATAAATACTTGGTTAAATTTATAATGACCTCTTCTGTGGTTATATATCATAACAATAATCATATATTTTTGGTTCATATTGTCGTATCTTTATAACGCTTTATTTTAAGAGAACGACCATCTTCTGCTGGCCAAAAATTTCTTATAATATCTTTCGACTATCTTCTGGTAGTCGAATATTTTCTATGACTATTTTAGTCGAATCTTTATTACGACCATCTTCTGATGATCGAATCAATTAGGTCTTTTATATCCCATTTTTTATTTGGAACGACAATGTCTACTGGACATGTCTTTAATCATTATGAAATTGTCTACCAGACATGTCTTAATTATATGCATCTCAGCATCCAATATTCATGAAAAATAAAATCTTTTTGGTGACTTTGAAGAGCCGCAAATTTGTTATAAAAATAAAATTACATACTTTTTTATTCTTCTTGAGTCAAACCACAATTTTTGGTTCTTGGATCAAACTTCAAATTTCTTGGTAAAGCTCTCATGGTGGTGTGATAGACTCATGAAAACTACTACTAAACTATTCATACAAAATTATTGAATAATATAGAAAAGGGTAAACCATTGGGTTAGCACATGAACTTTTCTGAAATCCAAGTTTTGCACACGAATTTATTTTCGTCCAAGTTTAGCACACAAATTTTTAAAACGTCCCAATTTTGCACTTCCGTCCAACACAACCGTTAAGTCCCATTTTCCATCCATCATGTGCAACTCACATGCCCATTAAGAGGGGTATATTTGTACATTTAACATGCCAACTGAATTAAAATTTTTAATTGACTTAATTTTAAGAACTAAAAGGTTATGGGTTATTATTGAATATTTTTAAAATTTGAAGATTAGGGTTTATCTCCTCTTCTTCTTCAACTTTCTTCTCCTCCTCCTCCTCCGCCGCCATTGCCGTCACCGCCACTGCTCTCTCCTTCTTCATCTTTTGCACCATTTCGAACACAATCTCAGTCTCTCACAAAAAAAAAAAAAAAAATTTGCAGGTTGTTTGTAAGAATTGCAGGTTGTCTGTAAGGGCTGTCGAAGATGTAAGGACGAATGCAAGGTCAACTAAAGAAAAATGCAACCAGAAGGCAACAAACAAAATAAGAATTAAAGAACGGAAGAGCAATAATTCTTCCTCTGTCGTGGACAGTGTTAAAATGTAATATCCTTGGAGCTACAAAACCCAGCTTCCAGCTTCAAAAAGGGATAAAAAAAAAAATATTGCTGAAATATGTCCTATGTAAACTTTACACATACCATGTAAGGAAAGCAACAGAAAGTAGAGTATAGAAAAGCAAGTAACATAGAAAAGGAAATTTCATTTTGAGAGCATAAACTGAACAAAATTGTGCAAAGAAAAGATAGAAAAGCGAAGTGTCGTTTTTGGCTAGCTGAATTAGGGCTTGATTCCTCAGGCATATCTAACAAGGATGTGATTTCTCTGCCTCTCCCGTTGACTTCTTGGCGTGGAACCTCATGCGATGAATTCTGAAGAAGTGGCTTACAAACGCCGTCGTCGTCAGCGACGATCTCCACAGATGACATCTCGTAGCAGCTTCTTCTTCCCAGTCACAGCAAGCTGGTGCCACACTGTATTGACTTTGACGGGGTTCGACTTTTGCCCTCATATAGAATAGCGAGCAGAGAAGTGACAATTGCATTCAAAATTTGTTCTCGCCTCTCCAGATCTACTAGATCTACTGAGCCCGAACTCATCTTCAGATCTTGGGATCAACCGGTTGATCGCGGATCTCAACGGAAGAAGAAGAAGAAGAAGAAGGAGAGAGCGGCGGCTGTGATGGTAAAGAAGAGAGCGGCGACGGTGACGGTGAAGAGGAGAGTTGCGGCGGTGACGACGGCAGCGGAGGAGAAGAAGAAAGTTGAAGAAGAAGAGATGAAACCCTATTTTCAAACTTAAAAAAAATTCAATAATGACCCATAACTTCTTAATTTTTAAAATTAAGTCATTTGAAAATTTTAATTCAGTTGGGATGTTAAATGTACAAATATGCCCCTCTTAATGGGCATGTGAGTTGCACAAGATGGATGGAAAATGGGACTTAATGGTTGTGTTGGACGGAAGTGCAAGCTTGGAACGTTTTAAAAATTTGTGTGCTAAACTTGAACGAAAATAAATTCGTGTGCAAAACTTGAATTTTAGAAAAGTTTGTGTGCTAACCCGATAATTTACCTTATAGAAAAACTAATGGTAGAGACTGGTGTTGATAACGTGTTATAAAACTAATTATAAAATGGGTAAAAAGAGAGAAAGATAGAGAGAATGTATTGCTCTTGTATTTCATTATCAATCGATAATGGTTCTACAAGTTCTCTATTTATAGAGATACAACTGTAGAGACTTAAAAGACTTAAAACTATGAAGTAAAGAACGCAAGAGTACATGAGAGTTTATCATAAATAAAAGACTATGGAGCAAATAAGTAAATAGGACATAGGAGTTTTCAATGAATATTCATATAATTAAATATATTTATAACAGTTTTATTATGATTACTTTTTTGTAATAATTCTTAAATATGAGTACTTATGCAGTAGTCTCATTCATTTTTTATGAAAAATATTTAATTTCTTAAACTTAAAATTTTGAAAAATATGAAACCTTGAGAAAATTTTCAACTCCAATAAAACATCCAAAGGCATCCAATAATTCAATATACATCTATATATATATATTGAAGCAAAGACTATTAAATATTTATTTTTCTTTTCTATAACTTTTCCAAAAAAAAACAAAAGAGTTATTATTTATAATGATAATAACTTACAAGAGGGAGTTCAGAACAACTTACACAAATATAAAGAAAACAAGGCAATGTTATGCAAAACATTCGAAACCCTAACATAGAAATTGGAGGAAATAACTTCTTCTTCTTTTTAAATAAGAGGAATAAATATATTATTTAAAATTTCTCATTTTGCATATTAATCATATATCTATTTACATAAATTGAAAACTACAATATAAAATATTCATTCTTTATTGAATAATGCAAATTTGAATTTGCTTGGAATACGATCTGGAAAATAATCTTAAACAAAATAAATTTGTTATTAAACTGGTAATAAATACAATAGAAATGACAAATTCTCCTTATGTTGTAATGCAGCTCTTGTGAAAACTCCAAATCTGCAAAAGAAAATTAACGGGAGATGGTTTTCTCTGGTAAACTCTTTGACGATCAAGTTAGAGGGAGAGATGGAGAAGAAGATAGCAAGAAGATATTAATGTATCTTAAAGCTTTTTAGCATGTTGGTGCCCTTTTATAAGTGAATTGGGCTATATTTCGAGATCTGCATTGTACTTGATCTCTGTCAAGTGGTGAATCATCTATGTTGATATTAATTGTATGATTGCCACTTGTATCCTCTGTTGGACTTCAAATTAAGTTTAAAAGTTGATAATTAGAAACCTACTTTATATAACTTATCATAACAGTCAATATTGATGTCAAAAATATAAATTAAAAAAAAAATTAATTTATAATTTTATATTTTTGTGTTGCGGAATTCTCTTAATCTAACCCCCGAAGTATAAAAATATTTATTTCGTATATCGAGTACTTCATTATTCGGAGTGCACAACTTTGTGTGCGATTCACTAATCTTTTGTATTCAGAGATTAACTCTTCAGGATATAACATTTTATATTTGTATTCTGAATTGAGATTAATATATATATATATATACATATAATTTTAAGTAAAAAATTAATATAAGTAGTTTTTTTATTTTTTGTTTGAAACATAATACAAACATATTCTTAGCAGCTTTCACTATATATTTGAACAATGAATAGGCTATTTACTATGTTAGAAGTGCCAACTTAACCCTATCAATTCACAAAAAAAAAAAAAAAAAAAATAGAAGTTGTGATACATTTATATATATATATATTTATATTTATATTTAAAAAATAAATAAATAAATTTCATCTTCAACGTATAGTGAACTCATAATCTCATATTTTGCTACTAATTGAGCTAAACCATCTTATCATACATTTATATCATTGAAAGTCAGCCATAATTAATTACAGTCCCCTTTAGTAGAAATTAATTTGATGATTTTTTTTCATGCAAAATTCACATTTAATTTAACTATATATATGGACAGGTAAGGGAGATTAGATTTTTGTTAATAGTTTTATTGTACCTTGCAGGCTCTGACATATATAAACACACTGCATATGTAGTCTTCCTTCCGTGTCCATTCAATAGTTTTATTGTTAGCCGGTATGCAGGTTTTTTTTTTTTTTTTTTTTTTTTCCTAAAGAAGAAGGCTTTATTTAGATTTCTATTATATTTAAAAAAAAATAATTTATTCGAGTCAAACTTTTATTGAAAATGAATGTTGTCTGTAATTTTTTTTTAAATGAATTTTATGTTAGAAAAAATGGGGGTTAAATATATAGATTTTATAGGTATAATGATTGTGTGTAAGAGAATGTTTGTTTTGATAAAAGTGTGCAAGAGTAATTTTATTAATAATATATATTTTTTAAATAAGGTGGAGTCCACAAATTTTATAGATGTGCTTTTTGGGGGGACAAATTTTAATTGAAAAAAAACTTTACCCAAATGTGCTGAATATTGGGAGACAAAACTTATTCACTCAATTCTAATATAACTAAAATTCAAAAATAGCCAAAATCATTCCTTGAACACTAAATATTAAACAAGTGAATCATTATGTCTCATAATTACGCATAATATTTATAAACCAAATTAAAGACTAGACAATATAGAGCTCTCATTTCTATTTTCTCTAAATGCAAAATGCCCAAAGTTATTTATAAAATTAGGGTTTTACGTTGTACATGATTGATCTAACATGTAATTTCCCATGCTCTACCACTTCGCCACTATTCAATTTCAAGCTTTTTTTTTTTTTTTTTTTTTGCCTCTTTAAAATTGGTCATGTATATATATAACAGGTCTAAACAAAAGATTGTTGTGTAAACTCGAATAATAAAATAAGAATTAAATAATCATTAAAAAAAAAAAAAAAAAATTATTAAGACATGCATTTTAAGAAGACCTTCTTCTGGCCTGTTGGTCGGGTTTCTTTCCTTAGACTCTTGACTTGTCAAGAGTTCTAGGGGCCGAATTTTCCTTTCTTCCTGGTTTGTCAAAAGGTGTAGAGGTAACTTCACTCGAGTGTTCAACAAGAAGGGTTCAGGATACCACCATCAAAAAAAAAAAAAAACATGCATTTTAAAATTAAAAATTTTCTATTAATGCAAATGTTAAAAACATTTTTAAAAAATAAATATTAAAATATTAAAAGTTTTTTATATACTAAAAAAAATGGGTTAAAAAGTTTTATTTTTTTTTTTATTTAAAATAAAATACCCGTAAGACTATTTTACGAATATTTTTTTTTTTTTTTTTTTTTTTGAGCACAAGCAGGTTTGAACTTGTGATCAATCGGGAGAGGGAAAAGCTACATGCCACTAGGCCAAGAGCCACTCGACATTTTACAACTATTAAAATAGCTAAAATTAAGACATTAATGTTAAAAATAAAAAACATTTACATCAAAGGTATCAAAACAAGAAAAAATACCCCAATATACACCTAATTAAAGCATTTAAAATATCCTAATAGCCAAACTTTTTTGTAATATGTCTTTTTTTTATTTTAAAAAATACAATTCAAATTTTTTTTCTTTTAAAAATTTTAGTCATTTTTACCTCTAGCGTGTATCAAACTCATAATCTTTCAAATCATAAATGAATCTATTACTAACTTAACTGCACCTTCTTAACAATTCAAATTGATGAACAAGTTTGAAGACTTAAATACAAATAATTTTTAAATTATACGAATATTTATTCGAACAAAATAATAATAATAATTTGTGAACATTCACGGCATATATAGTTCGATTAGAAAATTCTAAGTTGGGTAATGGAATCTCTCACAAGAATTATACAAGAAATCAACGAGCTATTGTGTTCTTTGTTTTGTTTTTTTGAAGTACAAAGACGATGAAAATAATAAACTACCATCACGGAAAGATAATAAAAGGGTTACTACAAGTGTCAACCCTACTTCTTCCATTAAAACGAGCACAAGCTAGTCCGAGAGCCATAAATTATTGCATTGCACATATCATTATCTGAACATGAAATAACGTTTGATTGAAGTACGATATTTTGCCAAACACAAACATTTTAATATTGCAAAGTACTAAATTACACCGAATGTCAAACAGCAACTACCAGTTCACGGCCGTACACCTACCCAACACACAAATATTAATGTATATTACATTCAAAACACCATTAATAGATTGCGTAGAAACTAAATAAACATCAATTAAACAGTCCCAAACAACAACAGGGTTGGAATTTGATGGAAATTCAGAAACTCCACATGCAATCCAGCTCGGGAGGACAAGTTTTCTGGTTATCCGGAATAGCCCAGTTGGTGGTGGTTAAAGAGCCGCCGCCGAAGTGAGCAGCAGCACTGTCATTTCCAATATTACCGTTCAGAGCAGTTGTTTGCGGCGGAGGCAAAGCATTGGAGAAGAAGGAAGGAATGTGCAGGTTATCCTGCAACGACCTCAAGCCTGGAAAGCCAGATACGCCGGAGGAAGCTCTGGCAAAGCGGGACGCTGAAGAGGATGATGATTCGAGAAGCGATGCAAGTGTGCCGGGCGGAGCAGGGCAATGTTGCAGCAGCGGAGGAGGAGGGGCTGGGAGGTCGAAGAGGGATGACTGATGGTTAAAACTGGGTGCAGAAGAAGTGGAGAAACAGGACACGTGCTCCTTCGTGGTGGAGATGCCGCCGTCGTAGGAGCAGCTCTCGCGGTCAGCGGTGGAAGCAGAAGAAGAGTCTAGGAGTGGTGGTAGAGAAACCGAGGAAGGAGAATTTATATCCGGCGGGTAGAGATTGATACAAGAATTCAACCTTTTTTTCCCTCCGCCGGGGACGGCGCTGATCCCGGAACCACTCTTCTGAAACACCCTCGAGATGACCCACTCATCCTAAGAAGGAAAAAGAAAAAGAAAAGCATGTTTCAGAGAAAAAGAGTCAGATTGATCGAATAATTCTCCGTGACAAATGCTACATACGCAAAGGTAACACACATCAGAGAGAATGATAGTGATTTGCATGCAAATCAAAACAGCATATCTTCATGACAACCCTTTCGATAAAGTCAAGAAACCAGACAAAGTTTACATTAACATCTATGCACAAATCAACATCACGACCAACTCCAAAAAAATACAACACTACTGCAAAAATTTGCTTCCATCCCGTTTCCTTACTTCCTCTTTGGAATCTTAAATGAGTGATTTGAGTGCATGCAAATCAGCATCATCACAAGGCTACAAACTCTCTCCAACACTCAAAGTAAAAGAACAAAAAAAAAAGAAAAAAGCTTATGATATTCTTTCATGTCATTGAAAAGCCAATGCAGTTACTGGGGGTGAGGAAATTAGCACACCTTTTAGCTTTAAATGAATTTTAGCAGTTCGAATCAGTGAAATGTCACTGTTAATTCAGCTTCACATCAGTACTAAAGGATTGCTGTCTCAAAGTACATAAAAAAACCATATAAATAAATACCAATTTTGCATAAACTTGCATACCATGAGAAGCTAGCTAGCAGTAACAATGGTGGGTGGAAAAAACATAGGGTTTTCATAATTGTGAGACAGCAGAGTACATTTGGTACAACAAAACAGCAGTTGCAATTAATTACTTTCCAAACAAATTAGATGCGCGATTCAAGCAAATTTGGGGGTAAGAAAAAAAATAATAAAATTAGGGGGACGTGCGTAGGATATACCTTGGAACTTCTGGAGAGGTAATGGTAGGCAAATTTGCCTTCGAGACGGTATTCGTGCATGACCCAGTTGCTCTTCTCACCTTTGGGAGCTCTGCCTCGGTAGAAAACGAGGGTTTTCTTCATACCAACAAGGGAGCAGGTCTTAGTGCTGTAAATTTCCCTGTCCTTACCGGTTGCCTTCCAGTAACCAGCTTCGGTTGCTCGATTTGTCCTCAAACCAGTTGGGTACTTCCGATCCCGTAAGCTGAAAAAGTACCACTCCTTTTCACCCATCTTAGCTTTTCCTGGGAAAAAAAAAAAAAAAGTAATTCCAAAAAGAAATGACGTTAATAAATTATGTAATTTTTAAATTTTATTAGAAAAATGAGCTGATCGAATTATACCTGGAAGCTCCCATGGCTCGCACTTGTTGAGATCAACTTCAGCAATGGCTTTGCCGGTGAAATTGCTGTCCAGAACTTTATTGAGAAGGTAGTAGGTGATAAGTTCTTCATCGGTGGGGTGAAACCTGTATCCAGGAGGCAAATGTGGATCGACGTTGTCGAAATAGTGAAAATTATCCATGAGAAAGATCAAAAAGAACACAGAACAAGAAGAAACTTTAAAATAATAATAATACTAATAGGGTATTTTTTCTTATTTTTCTCTCTAGATGAGAACCAGAAAAAGGTTAAACACAACACATTTTCCAGAATCACATAAAAACCCTATCTATCGCGTAGTACATCCTTTGATCATGCAAACCGACTGATGAGAGCAAAATGGTTTCATCTGGGCTGGGATGAAGGATGAGAAGGACATTATTATTACATATATGCATATATATATATATACACACAGACATATATACATATAAGGGTTTGTTCACAAGGATTTGATGAATCGAGTGGCAGAGAAAAGGCAATTTTTTTTTTTTTTAAATGTATATATATAAAAATAAATAAATATCTGAAGGGTTCTGGGCTGTCCTCTTCTGTTGTTCTGATGAATCTCTGAAACTCTACTGCGGCATTACCATATCCAAATGCCTAGAGAGAGAAAGAGAGAGAGACAGATAGGTGAGTTGTAGAGAGGAGAGAGGGAGAGAGGGTGATGTATGTATCTGAGGAGTGGGCTCTGTCTCTGTTTTGAGTATGCGTGCGGTGCGTGAGGAAATGTGCAGGTATTCCTTTGTCAGTGAAGAGAAAAAATTTAAAAAATTTAAAAAAAAAAAAAAAGGATGGAGGGAAGGAGGGAGGGAACAGGAAGTAGTTTAAAGGAAGAAGCCATAACTATTTGGGAGAGAGAGAGAAAATTTCACCATCCATAGATCGATAAAGCTGATTCCATATCTCAGCTGTCAGCACAGTACAAAAAGATTAAAGATATATAAAATAATCCCAATGGACAGAGACAAGGTAAATCCATGCCCTTCCTCTTTTTTTCGTCTTTTTGTTTCCCCCTCACTTACCCATTCTTTACTCTCATCATCACATGTCCTCACTTAGAAATCTCTATTATTTATTATTAGTATTTCTTTTTTTTTTTGTTATCTTTCTTATTTTAAATTATAAATTTTCATAGAATTGATATTTAATTTTTAATATAATTAATCATTTTATTTATATTTATTAGAGTGTTATTAACACGTATTTTACAAATAAAAAATATAATTTTTAATTTTTTTTTTTTTAATTTTCAACTGTAAATATTTGATTAAATTTTGGTGGCTAAAATTTTTTTGATAATTTAGATTAAAATTGTGTGCTTATAGTTAGAAAGAAATAAAGTTTTAAAATTATCATTTTACTTTTAAATAAATAGATTATGTATTGAGCGTACGCTATATTTTAAGGGAATTAAGCGAAAAATTTAATTAAGATAAAAAACAGAAAAACAAAATTGAAGATTAGAGTTGAATTCATATAAACTAATATATTAATATAGAAAACAACCAATTTTCAATCATAGCTATTATAAGATTTTTTTTGCCTCTCTCGTGCATTAGGGATATGTACTTTATACCAATAATCATTGGTCCAAGTGAAAAAGAACTTGATTCCTCTTAAGTAAAATTTCGGCTTTAAATATTGTGAATAAATAGGTATTAGAGAGAGTTTCCCACAAAAAAAAAAGAATTAGATATAACTTAATTTTAAATTAGTCAGAGCTCATAATGATTATTGGATACAGAGAGTTATTAAAAAAAAAAAAGGATACAAACCTTATTATTATTAGGAAAATTAGTCCATTAAGTCCCTAGAGTATTGCGTTTTCGCCTGTTAGATCTTTATCTTTTTTTTCTACCTATTAGATCCTCAAAGTTTTTACGGGCAACAAATTTGGTCATTTTGACCAATAATTCAGCTCCTAAACATTGTTTTCAATGCATCTCCATTGTTACTTTTCTTGAAATTACTGTGTAAGTGTCTTACACAATACCTATGCTCAGATCTAGGCAACAATTGTGGTCTGAATTATTAGTTGGAATGACCTAATTGGTGGCCCGTAAAAACTATGAGGACTTAATATGTAGAAAAAATAGATAAAGACCTAATTGGCGAAAAATCACAACTTCAGGGACTAAATGGGTGAATTTTCCTTATTATTATTACTACTTATTATTTTCTTAAAACTGTATTTGGTTTTTTCTTTTTTCAAAAATAATTTCATTTTTAGAGTGTAACTAAAATTCAGAAAAAATATATCATAATTTGTATCAATGACAACTTTAATTTTCTACAATACATAAATATATAAATGAGTAGATGTAACTATAACTGAATCAAACAAGAGATATTTAAATTTAATTTAATTAATTTTCGAATATGTTCAAATAGATTCGATTAATATTTTAAATTTAAAATATTTTTTCGAGTTTATTTCATTATTTGATTTATTTAACTTTTTAAGTTAATTTACATTAGAGTTTGAATTATATTTTTTTAAAATATATATATAAAAAAAAAAAGTTAAATTTAAACAATAAAAATGATAATAGTATAATAATTTATGTGTAGTATATTATAAATATTACAATTTATTTATGGATACTTGATTATGTTCGCAAAAATCATTCAAATTCCTTTAAATTATATACAATTTGTTTAAAAAAAAAAATAAATGTTTGAGTTTGATTTATAAATAGTTGATAAATTTTATTCTTAATATTTATATCTTTAATATAATTTTTTTTTTATTTAATAAATCTTAATGTATAACAAGTAAATACATTTATATATAATATATAAATATTATAATTTATTCATAAATACTCAAATATATTTTGCAAAAGTTATTCAAATTCATCAAACAAACGATGTTTAATCAAATATATAAAAAAAAAAAAAAAAAATTGAATAATCTTAAACTTTGTTTACCAAATATTTAGAATCAATCTGAATTACTAGTAATACAGGAAATGAAATAAAACTTTGTACATTTCAAGGGGAGGTTCAAAGTTAAGAATAAAGTTCTTTTATCAATTATAATAAACAGTTTATAGTTTTTTTTTTTTTTTTTTTTAACATTTTTAATGTTAATATCACTTGAACTTATAATATCTTAAATTATAATCGTAACTGTTATTAATTGAATTAAGTTTTCTTATTATTTGTAAAAAAAAAAAAAAAAAAATTGATAGGGAGAAATTGTTGGCCTCTTTATTAAAATAATAATAAATAAAAGTGGATTTTTTTTTTTTTAAAATGTGCATTTTTTACTTCCAATGGAGTCAAATTCATAATTTATTAAATTATAAATTAAACTGCTACGAACTAAACTAGAAATCTTTAATAATAAAATAATTTTAAAATTCAAATAATAATGTAAACAAGACACAATAATTTTATATTTTCTTTAATTAGTAACCTAATTGGCGAATACATAATAATCAAGGTAAATATAAGAATACTAAAAACATGAACTATTAACTATTAGTTAAAAAATAATATCTTTTTATTTTTTTAATAAAAATAATTAATAAATATAAACTATCAAATACTAATTATAAAAATATTTAGAGAAAATATCAACAAATGTACCTTAAATTTTTAAAATAATAAGTAAAAAAAAAAATTGATTTTTTTTTTTTTTAATATAAAAGTTAAAAACATTGGAGGGAATAATAACTTAGACAAAGTCACTTGTAAAACTAAAGTTCAAAACAAATTCTTTAAGAAATTGATTATGTTGAGATTTGGACTCTTTTGCCCTTCAGGTCAACTATCTCACTTTCCCCCTTTTTTTTATAATGAATTAGGGTGTTTTTGGATTGAAACTTTTTGTTGAGAAAGCTCATTTTTTTCAAAAAGAATTGAGTTGATTCCGAATAATGAGGAGTAAGGTGGGACCACTGTAAGATGTTGTCTAATAAATGAGAGACAAAAATAATATATTTTATTAATGTAATGATGATTTTTTATTTGAATTATATATATTTATATGTATATATTGAATATTTATAATAAGTGAGTAAATTTTTTATTCTTTTTTTTTTCACCTCACCAGACATGAATAGTAACATGTCAGATTAGTGTCCAAACAAGTACAACTATTTTTTTTGAATTTGAGTAAAATTTTTTAAAAAAATCTTAGTCCAAAAACAGCCTTAATTTCCTCTCTCTCTCTATATATAATTATATACATTATACAGATTTATATGGGAAAGCAACACTGTGGGAAGTTGAATATGAAAAACCAACTCGGTAAAATAGTGAGGAGACTGTCGAGTATTAATTCCTCACACGGACAAAAATTCAGGTTATATATTTCACTTGTTTCTAACCGATACACTAGTTATATAAATATATGCATAAATATATATATATATATATATATGTAATGAACCATGTGAATTATTAAAGGAAATATATATATACACACACGCGCGTAGGTAATGGGGTTCTGTATAAATTTTTCCTTTTACCATTATCTAACCTGCAAAAACGGCACATCATAAACACCAGTTCAGGCAAAGAATTGATTCTAGGAATATATATATATATATATAAATAATAATGCAAGATTTTTGCAGAAAAAAAGAAAAAAAAAGATTGTGATTTGTTGAAAGTAGGAGAAAAAGCTGATCAGGAGTTGTTAAAAAAGTTGGTAAAATTTTTTAAAACAAAATCTCCATCTTCAATTCTTTCTTCTTCCTTTTTTCTTTTTTCCTTGCTGCAGTTCTTCATCTCCATATTTAGGATCAGTGACAGACAGTGCAGTAGTTGGAAACTTGGAAATGGGTGCCCCATAATAATAATAATTAAAAAAAGAACACACACACACACATATATATTACTACAGTGAAGAAATGATTTCAATGCTCATGGATGCATCTATTCATCAATCCCATCCATCCACACGTCCCTTTGTAAAATCTACTACATCCATCGCAACCATGTGTTTATTATATATATATATTGATTGATGCTCTAAGATTTTGACGCGTCATGCTCGGATTTTGAGATACAAAAACCATACTCCAGGCTTTACATCAAATCATCTAATCAATCTGCATGCAAAGACCTCTCTCTCACTTCCTATCTTTTCCATATGTCAAAGCTCCCTCACTCTCTTTCTCTCTCTTTTATCGATCTATATATATACATGTATGTATGTATGTATGTATTTTGTGTGTGTGTGTGTGTCTCTAACAGTAGTTACCATAAAAAGCCAAAAGATTTCGATTGATCTTCTACTACTTTGGGAGACTTCGGAAGAAAAACTACTCCAAGACGTTTTTCACCGTGTTCCTAGTTTTTTTTTTCCATTTTTTCTTCTTCTTCTGTAATGTAATGGAATTGAATTGAAAGGTGAAAACACGAGATGAAGCTCCGGATGGATAAATCGATCGTTCTGAGGTTCTCCAGTCAGGTGTGTGTGAGGGTGGCTATTAATGCACGTACACCCGCCATCGATCCACGCTCTTTTTTTTCTTCTTTAATATAATTTCCTTCCCTGTGTTACGAGAAGACTTTACGTTATGAATACAAATATATATATATATATATTATTGCCAAATCTGTGTGATTACAATTACATGACAAATTCCTTTCATTTGTTGGGATCAATTTTTATGATATGTATAGTAATTGAAATAGTAGGAGCATAAAAGAAAGTAAGTCATTCTTAAATATCTTTTAATATATTATATAAAAAATAAAAATGACATATATATATATATATATTAATTAAAAAAATTATTTATTTAATCCCTAAACTAATTTTGTTTAATTTATTTAATTCTGTATATTGTGGGTTTTTAAAAACATTTAAAAAAAAAAAAACAGAAAAACAGAAAAAATGAAAGACATTAAAAAAAAAAAAAAACTCATATCAATATTTTTCTATTTTTTTATTCTTTAGTCATTATAATTAAAATCAACAAAAAGTATGAGCAAAGAGAATGTGGACCATCTCTTAAAACATCTTCTAATATATTATTTAAGATATTAATAAAAATAAAATATACCTTTTAATTTAATTAATTTAAAAATTAATCGTTAATTTCAGTAAATTAATATTTATTAATATTTTAAATAATTTTTATTTATTTTTTTTAAAATTATAAATGTTAAAATAATAGGAGTTAAAAATAATATATTTTCAAAGTGAACTAAATTGATTAAGTCTTAATTTTCTTAATATTATAAATAGAATTTTAAAAAATATTTTAAAAGATCAACATCCAAAAATAATATATATATATTTTTTATCCAAAATCAGTTTTTGTCATTAATTTTATAGAAAATAAAAGTTAGGGCATCTTAATAAAAGACTATGATATTAAAATTTGGTATGTCTTTAAATTTTAAAAACTAAAATAACATTTTTGAGTTCCTATTCTTCAACTCCCTCCATTTATTATTATTTATTTAACTTTTCACCGCACACAATTTTTCGTTCCATTTAAAATATTGAAATATGAGTGTGTATTTTAGTTTAAGACTAAATTAATCTTTGATTTTTCATTCTTTTATAAAATATATAGATATTGTTTGGTTTGGTTATTAATAATTTTTTATTATTTAAATTTGTTTTAA
>JAXGGT010000162.1:8278944-8292082 GCA_035583425.1 Marsdenia floribunda | reverse complement strand
TGATTAGGTCTCATAAACCTGATCTTCTCTTCCTTAGTGAAACTCGTTGTATTGATTCCTATATTTTACGTTTGAAGTTTTCTCTTGGTTTCTCTCATGGTTGTGCTGTAACTAGGCAAGGGTTGGGAGGCGGCCTTGCACTATTATGGCATGACAATGTTAATGTACAACTCCTTAGTCTTTCTAATGGTCATATTGATGTTTTTGTTCACAATTGATGCAATTTTGATAGGGTGTCCTTTACTGGATTTTATGGTAATTGGATGCAATCTCAACGCTGCCAGTCTTGGGATTTATTACGTCGCATTGGTGCTACAGTAATTGATCCTTGGTGTGTTATGGGCGATTTCAATGAACTACTCTACCTCCATGAATCTACTAGCTCTCATTCTCATCCTAATTACCTCATGTGGAATTTTCGCAATTTGGTTGATGATATGCATTTCTTGGAGATTAAAATGCTAAATGGGCATTTTACTTGGTGGAATAAACTTTCGGGTGATGCTTCTACTAGATCCAAACTAGATAGAGAGTTTGGAAATTCAGCTTTCCACCGTTTGAAGCCTCACTGTTCTATAACCATTCAGCCAACTTCATCCTCGGATCATCATGCCTTATGGCTGCAAATGGACAGGCCGCCTCATCCATCTATTTCTGCTCGGTCCAAGCCTCTTCGTTTGGAACCTTGGCGGCTCAAAGATGAGGATTGTAAGGTGATCATTCACTCCTCTTGGCAGCTGGTTGCACCCTGCTCTTCTAGTGTACTGCAAGACTCTTTGAAGGCTCTCAAAGTGCGCCTCAACCACTGGAGTATGCAGAAATTTGGAGTGCTTCCTAAGGAGATAAAAAAGGCCCGAGCAGAAATTTCTCGCCTAGAAGCCATGGATGCACCGGAGATTCTGCTCACTGTAGCTTATTCCCATCTTGAGGAGCTCCTCACTAATTGGCTGGAAAATGGGGACCGAAATACTCCATATTTTCATCATCATGCTAGCCATCGCTCTCGACACAATGGAATTCATAAAATTCTGAACGAGGCAGAGGTAAGTGTGACATCACAGCGGGATATCTCTCTTGTGGTAGTGGATTTTTCCTCTAAACTGTTTTCCAACGAGCATAGGTCACCAAATTTCAAGCAGCTTGTGGAGGGTGTACAATTTCCCAAGCTTTCGGAAGCGGACAATCAAGCACTTGCTAAACTTTTTACTGAGGTTGAAATTTTTTTGGCTCTTAAAGACGTGCATCCTACAAAAGCTCCCGGTCCGGATGGTATCCATGCTATTTTTTACCAACAACATTAGTCATTGGTAGGTCCTTCAATCTCTAAAATACTCCTTGGTGTCTTGAATGATGGTGATCCTTTGATTGGACTGAATGAGACCTTTATTACTTTGATCACCAAAGTTAAGGAACCTAGTAGCATGATTGATTTTAGACCCATTAGTTTATGTAATGTTCTATATAAACTAATATCTAAATTCTTGGTTTGTCGCATTAAGCCTGTTCTTGATTGTTTGATTGGGGAATCACAAAGTGCTTTTGTGGCAATTCGCCTCATCACTGACAACATTCTTATTGCCATGGAGGTTTTCCATTGGTTGAGTAAGTGTAGACATAATGATCCTTATAGTGCTTTTGAGATTGATATGAGCAAAGCTTATCATCGAGTGGAATGGTCGTATTTGCATTGGGTTTTGGCACAAATGAATTTCCCTTTTTGTTTGATCTCCCTTATTATGCAATGTGTCTCTACTGTTAGTTTCTGGATTTTAATTAATGGTGAACCTTTTGTTCTTTTCCATCCCTCACGTGGGTTACAACAGGGAGATCCTCTTTCTCCCTATCTTTTTTCCTCTGTGCGGAAGGTTTTTCTCAGATGATCCACCAGGCAGTGTTATCTGGGACTTGGCAGGGTATTCAAATAGGTCATAATGCACCTACTCTATCTCATTTGTTCTTTGTTGACGATTGCTTACTTTTTCTGAGAGATTCTCCCTCTGCTTTGGACAAGTTGCTTCATATTTTACAGGTGTATGAAACTGTTTCTGGTCAGAAAATTAATGTGGTGAAGTTCTTTGTCTTTTTCTCCAAGAATGTGGTGAATCATCGTAGACGGGCTGTTTTGAATAAATTGGATATGAGATGGTGTGATGGTTTTGGGTCCTACCTCAGGTTGCCCTATTTGATTGGTAAATCGAAAGTGAAAATTTTCTCTTATTTGAAAGAGAGAATTTGGAAAAAACCCATGGATGGAAGGAGAAACTCCTTTCTAAAGGCGGCAAGGAGGTGCTTATCAAATCTGTTCTTCAAGCCATTCCCACATATGCTATGTCAGTGTACCACTTACCTTCAGCTCTATGCAAGGATATGATCTTAATCATTTGAAAATTTTGGTGGCACTCCTCAGGTGATGGTAGAGGGACTGCTTGGGTTTCTTGGGATACTTTATGTTAGCCCAAAAGAGATGGTGGTCTTGGCTTTCTAACCATTTTCTTTTCAACCAAGCTCTTCTTGCCAAGCAAGGTTGGAGGTTGCTTCAACATCCTAATTCATTGGTTGCTCAGGTTATGAAATATAAGTACTTCCCTCATTCAGATTTCACACATGCTAAGAGGGGTCGTAATTCTTCGTATAGTTGGCACTCCTTGCTCCATGGTCGTACACTCCTTCAAAAAGGGATAAGGTGGAGAATTGGTGATGGCAAAACATCTAGGGTCTTCCTTGACCCATGGCTCCCCATGCCCTATTCTTTTAAACTTGTAACCCCACTTTGTTTTCTCCATGAATAGGTTATGGTGGCTGATCTTATTAAGGATGGACAATGGTAGTGGAACCTCTGTAATGTTCTCTTCTGCCCTCGTGACGTTGAATTGATCTTACAGGTACCTTTATGTCCGTTGAGTAGTTCGAATACTTGGATTTGACATCATACTCCCTCTGGCCGATTCACTATTGCCTCAGCTTATAAAGTGGCAGCTCACGCACAAGCCACCCTCTGTTGAGTATGTGGAGTCTGATAGTTGCCAGGAACTCTTGACTACCACACTACTTAGACAAGATGAGGCGCAAAGCGCCTCGACGAGCGGGAGTCCGAGGGCGCTAGCGCCTCGGCGGGGGTCAAGGGGGCAGAGCCCCTTGCGGGGTTTTCCAGGGGCAACGCCCCTGGAAGGAAAATTAGTTTTTTGGGCTAGGCATTTGTATTGTGTTTGGCCCGGCCCAGTCGTTGATTCCTATTGAAATACTCATGTAACTTGTAAACCCTAATTGCGAATGAAATACTTCTAGTGCAGCCATGGATGTAGGTCTGTTCTGACTGAACCACGTAAATCTATGTGTCTCTTTCAATTCTTGTTTTACTTTCGTTCTTGTAATTGCTCTTGTGTGTGTTTCGATCCCCAACACCCTTGCCTCTAGCAGTGATTCTCAATGCATCTCGGCAGCATGGTAGAAACTGTGGAATTGTAACCTCCCTAATGAGCTTCTCATTTTTATTTGGCAGCTTTGTCATTGTGCCCTTCCCACACGCTCCAACCAGTATAAACGCCACATTCTCCCTTCTCCACACTGCCCACGCTGCTTAGACTTTGAGACGGAGACTCAAACATTTTTCCACTGCCCATATGCCAAAGCTGTGTGGCATGAGGCAGGTTTTAATTTCAGCAAGCAATTTTGGACAGCTTCTTCCAGTTTTTCCAGTAGGTTTTGGACTCCCATGGAGGTGATAGCCAGGTGCTCGGACGGATCTTTGTTTGCTTATGGAAGATTTAGACAGCTCGAAATGATTGGTGCTTCAATAATAAAGGGATTTCCCCTAAGTTACTTGTGGAATCCTTACTGAATTTTTGGCAGTTATATCCAACCCGCCATGTAATACATTCCCAAGGCAGCATTAACCCCCCACATCCCACTCGCTGGCTGCCTCCAGATATTGGTTTCTTCAAACTCAAAGTGGATGGTGCGTTTGGACCAAAGGGAGCTGGATTTGGATTTGTATTGCGTGATCACAAAGGGATTGTTCTTTTCTCAGGTGCTGGCCCTCTCCAAGGCTCTCTTTCGGCTTTTCATGCTGAATTACTTGGTTTATGGAAGAGTTATGAACTGGTTCGATGTCATTTCCCCAAGAGTTGATCATCAAATTGGATTGCCTCTCCTTGGTGACACAACTTCAGCTAATTCAAGTTAATTTGTCCCCTTTTGGCCATTTCATAGAGATGCTCCAATCTCTCTTTTTCTCTTCCAATTCTTGTCGTATTTCTTTCCAACCTAGATCTTCTAATGTTGTTGCACACTCCATAGCCCAGCTAGGTCTAGGTTTAGATTTGGTTGTTGTATGGAGGAACTCTTCACATCTTTCTGTATTTGCCTCACTTCACCGTAAGTAGCTTTCTTGCAATGCAATTTAAGTTTGTTTTTCTTCAAAAAAAAAAAAAAAAAAAACTTAAAAAAAATTAATGATTTATGATTTTTTAACTCTTAAAATTAAGTCTTTTTACAATTTTTGACCACTTTCATATTAATTTTTTATGAATGGACAAAAATGCCCATAGATTTTGTGTTGGAAGAGTCAAAATTTTGACCGTATGACGAACTTAACAACTAAAATAGACGGAATGACAGTTTGTGGAATTTTTTTTAAAAATTTGAGTGTAAGTTATGAACGTTTTTTAATTTAGTTGCAAAAGTTGAATTTTGAAGATGTTCAGTTGCAACTAAGATATTTTACTCTAAAATAAATTAAGAGAATAAACTCTTTTTTTGTCATGCGTTTATTTTATTTGTGTTTTCTTTTAATACTCCCCCTAGTGCTTTTAACTTGTCACATATAAAAATACACACATGCTAAGAAAATACAAAAGTGATGTGTTTTTTGGTTAAAAAGATTAAAATATTATTTAATTTAATTTATTTAAAAAATAAAAATAATTAATAAGCTCAAGGTATACAACATTAATTATGGGGATATAAAGGAAACAATATTAATAAATGTATTTAATTTTCTATTGTGATAAGTGAAAAGAATTCAAAATTTTTAATGTAACAAGTAAAAAATAGAGAGAATACTTAGTAATCCCTTAATTAATACAAAACATACAATTATCAATTTTAAGATTTTTTTTTTAAAAAAATAGTTGTTTTAATTCCCATTTTTTTATCATTTAGACAAATGAAACTTACTTTTTTCTAGATAATTAAATTTCTATTTTATTTTTAAGTGGCCAAAGAGGTCGTTCTAATAAAATTTTAATCAATTTTTGACTGAAAATCAGGCGCCAAGCACATGTGATATTTTTATCATTTACAATCTCATTAGCTTACTAAAATCTTAATAAACCTTCATTTCTTCCAATTAAACTATCTCAAAAGAAAAAATAATCTATAATGAAAAAAAAAGTTAAAAAATTGAATGAGATTGAAAAAAAATAAGAGTTTAATAAAAATGTAAATTAGTTAATGAAATTATAAATAATAAAAATGTCTTTTATTGGACATACATATACTTGGTACTTAATTTTGGTGATTAAAACTTGCTAAATTTTGCTATAAAGACTATTTTGTTTAATTAAAAATAAAATAGAAATCTGAGATAAAAATAAAAATTAATGTTTATCTAAAATATAAAATTATAGAAATTAAAATTATTAATTTTTTTAATATTTTTTAAAGATATAAAAAATTATATATATATATATATATAAAAGTTAGATTAACTCAAATAATAATAACCTTATTTATAATTTAAGGAGTCAAGAATATGAGTGACAAGGTTCGGGAACAATAAAATAAAATAGCTTCAAAATTAAATTAAAAAACCTGTAAAAAACGGAGTAAAATACAAACCGTCCATACTCTGAAGTCTTAAGATTTGAGAATTGTCTGAAGATTCCCACAGCAGGAGTAAGAGACAATAGTGAGTCACCAACTTTCGTCTTTATCGTTGAACCTCTAATTTAAGCACCAAATTAAATGCTTCATTACAGACTACAAAATGTTAGACACTCTAAGACAACCTTCGAAATCTTTTTATTCCCATACCATTTATAGAATAGTTTTTTCCCCTTTTTTTTTTTTTTTTTTTGCCCCATTTATTGTTGACTCCTCCAATGGTTATATAAATCCCTCCTCCTTTCCATAAATTCCAGCACAGAATCCTTTTTTTTTTTTTTTTCTTTTTTTCTATTCATTTCGTATTCAGTATTCCTTTTCTTTGAAAAAAGGAAAAATCTTCCGATGGCGACCTCCGACACTGGTACGTCTTCCACTCTCTTTTCCTTTTCCTCTTCTGATTTTCTCGAAATCCTGTTCTGCGATTTGTTGATTTTTCGGAGCGTGTTTCTCTTTACTATATATATGTATATTTTCTTGTGTAATTCAGTGGCTGCATTAGACGTTGAGGGTGGTGAAGGTTTCAAAGTTCATGTCTTTTCATCAGCATCAGAGGTGATTATTGAATTAAACGATAAACCCCCATTTCTTTCTTTTGTTTTTTTTTTTAATTTTTTTTTGCCGATTGATTAGTTTAGGAGAATTATTCTCGTTTTTGGTTGTTGTATTGTTCTGTTGCCTCATGCCTGCAGATTACTAAGGAATTGAAGTTTAAAGTAGAAATTTGGGTTGGTACAGAATTCTGTTTTGTACACTCAATGTTCTCCTGACTTCATTTCATTTACACAATTTTTGGTTGTGAAGAATAATGCCAAGGGAACCTGAATGCTTTGTGCTTAGGCTTTTGACAATTGAGATGGCCGAATATTACAAATTGTATATGGCATGCTTTTTATTTGTCGAACAGATGAAGTTTGTATTATACGATTATGCATTGGTGCCTAAACTCGATGAGGAATTCTGAAGGGTAAAAGCTTTTAGAAGCTATTGTCATGTGATTTCTGTTGATCAGTGAAAGCGGTGAGATGTGGTGATGCCTTGATAAGAAAGAGTGTTCATCTGTTGTAGTGATATTTTGCTTTAAGAATCTTTAATTCATGTTTCTCACAAGATCATGAGAAATTTATGCATCTTTGTGCATATGCTGAAACAAATTAGAGTAGAAGAGGTACTGTAGTCCTTCAATGCATGCACTATGTTCAAGTTTTTAGCATTGCAAATATATGTCTTATGCTTAATCAGGGAATGGTTTGGCAAACTGTCATACTTTGTGTTTGCAAACAGTAAGGAATACAAATTTTTCATTTTCTTTTACTTGGAGAATGCTTGTTCCTGTAATACAATTTAAATTTGATTTCCAATGTTTTTGGGTTCCTTCAGCTGCTCGGAAAACTGCAAGAGAAATGGAATTCTGTGAAGCCAGTACCATATCCAGCTATGTATTCAAGCATATTTGGTGGAATTATTCTTGATCCGGCAATGATGGTCATTCCGGTGGATGATCACATGTTTCATCGTGGACATGGTGTCTTTGATACAGGAATTATTCTTGACGGGTTAGGCGCATTTTACTGACACTTGTTTTATACTTTCGAGCATTACAACTGAAAACATAAACTGTGAATCTATCTGAAGAGAAATTGTGCTCTATTTCTTGATATCGTGATACTGATAATGAGACTACCTTATAATCCTGTTTACTTGTATATCTTTTCTTGTTGAGAAGTTTTAAGGATAGCCATGCTCTAATCACTTGTGTCTGAAAGTCATCCATTTCATGTTTGGCTCTAATAATTCTGAAGCAGCTTACCTTATTATTATTATTATTATTTATGAAGATTGTAATCTGTATGCACACATATCTTTCCTCTGCAATCAGCATCCTATATATAGATTAATGGTTTCTTTTGGATTTCTTTGGTCTTGAACAGGCATATTTATGAATTGGATGTTCATTTGGATCGTTTTCTGAGATCAGCATCAAAAGCAAAAATTGTGTCTCCTTTCCCCAAATCTACTCTTGGGAGCATTCTTATTCAGCTTACCGCTGCTTCAAAGTGCAGAAAAGGGACTCTTAGATACTGGTTAAGTGCCGGGCCAGGAGACTTCTTGCTTTCTCCTGCAGGATGCCCAACATCAGCATTTTATGCTGTTGTGATTGATGAAGACTTTTCACCATGCAGAGAGGGGGTTAGAGTTATTACATCTACGATCCCTATGAAGCCACAACTCTTTGCTACCATGAAAAATGTAAACTATCTCCCAAATGCCCTGGCGAAAATGGAAGCTGAAGAACAGGGAGCATTTGCTTCTGTTTGGGTTGATGATCAAGGTTATGTTGCAGAGGGTCCAAACGTGAACGTGGCTTTTATAACAAATGACAAGGAGCTTATTTTGCCCGTGTTTGATAACATTTTGAGGGGTTGTACTGCTGTAAGGCTTCTTGAACTTGCACCCAAGCTAGTGGAGAAGGGGCTTCTCAAAAGTGTTAAGACTGATAATGTCAAAGTTGAGGATGCCAAAAAGTCTGCTGAAATGATGTATGTAGGAAGCACACTTCCGGTCTTACCTATTATTGCCTGGGATGACAAACCTATTGGAGATGGTAGTCGCTCATCTCTGCCTCAATCTCTATTTCTGTTCAATTTGAATACGAGTCTTTTGCTTTACAATGTATGTTTTTGGTTGGCACTGGTGTGGGACTGAAGTTTGACAATGCCCCCACCTTATATTCAGCCAAGGTGACTTTAGTATTAACCAAGAGTGTTGCTATTAACAGGGAAAGTTGGGAAGTTGACAATGGCACTGTCGGAATTGCTTTGGGAGGACATGGTGGCTGGTCCAGGAACCCGAAGGCTTCGAGTTCCTTACGAGTCAGCTGCCTAAAAGAGGCAAGAAGGAATCCTAGAGCTTTGGCATTGCTGGGATTGTATTGCTGCAAATTCTTGTACGCATTGCACAGTTGATTTTCTGTCAATGATGATGAAAATGGTTGATTTTAGTATGAAAAAGAAAGGGTATCTCAGGGAGCTCAAATTGTTGTGTGCTGACTGCTGAACTCATTAGAAAATAATAATAATAATATAAAAACTGTGCTTCATTATTTACTTTATTTTGCAGATAATTTTAAATTCGAATTTTTCCTTTTCAAATCTTATTTTATACTTTTTTAAAAGTAAAAATTATTATTATTATTATTATTATTTGTTGAACTAACATATTTCAATTAAGTTTGCTGCTTTACTGTGCCATAAGGGTTTTATATTATTCAGTGAAATTTTAAAGTCAGTTTAACAAAATATTATAATGATATTTAGTAGGGATTACAATTAAAGTTATATCTGACAGAAATTTTTATAATTTATCGAATTTTGATAAAATTATATTAATCTTTGATCTTAGCCCGTTTCCGTCCCAGAAAAAAAAAGAAAAAGTACATATATATAATATTTTTAATAATTTTGTAATCATATTTAATAATAATGACTTTATTAATAATTCATATAACTATTTTTTAAAAATAACTTATATTTTTCTTTTTTATAATTGTAGATTCTATAGTAGATTAATAGTAATATTTTGAAGAAAATTATTTTATATGCTTCAAAAATTTGAAATTCAAAATTTTATTTTAATATTTAATATCGTAATTTTATTTTATTTTTCAAAAAATTATATTGAAAAACTTGTGAAGAAATATTTTATTTTTTATTTTACGGAATTTATTGATTAATTTTGAATTAATAATTTAATGAAAATAAAGAATGAAAAATTTCTTAAAGATACTAGCTGGTGAAAAATCTTAGCAAGGATAGTATGAAAAAAAATTCCCTATAAGGAATAAAAAAGAAATGAAAAATATATGTGAGAATCAGATATAGGGATGGGAAGGAGTCCTTGTACACTGCTCTTGCCATCCCTAATATTTAGTTCCATCTTAAAGTGAAAGTGAAGCAATTTAACCAAAGAAAATTTTTATGCAAATGCATCTTCAAATTTCTTGAAAATTTTAAGTGAATTTGGATAACGATTGTGTTAAGAGGAAAGAAAAAAAAAAATAATATATATATATATATATATATATATCTTATATATAAGATTGTAAGACAATCTTTTATTGTATTTTCTTTTTTTTTTAAAGTTTTAATTTTTTTATTTTTTTGTTTTTTTTTTTTTTTTTTTTTTTTGTAATTTTATTTACAAGTTTGTCTTCTTTATTTTTTGTTTTGGTATTTATAGCAGCACGTATTATCTTCTTGTATAAACATGAGATATTTTTAATTATTATGTTTTTTAATTTTATTTACAAGACTTTTTATCTTCTTCATTTTTTGCTTTGGTATTTACAACCACACATATTATCTTTCTGTATACACCTGAGAATTTGTTTTTTCTTGTAGGCTTTCTACTTTGTTTCTTTGTTTCTGAACTGGTACGATACTTGACCGTTAAATTGATGATTATAAATGTATTTATATGAATATAATTGTTAGAAGATATATGATTATAACAGTATTTATATGACCCAATACTCAGGCAGCCTATAAATCACCGAACTTGTCGAAACTTATGAAGATATCAAGTCTACAATCAAGTGAGTCAATTGTGTATCCTTGTTGGTGTTTTATAGGCTTCTTGAGTATTTGGTCTCTTCCCGTGGGTTTTTTTTTTTTTTTTTTTTTTTTGACTTATGTCTATATCTATTTTGATATTTAGGGAGGAGTCTCGGTAAACTCAAGAGAATTTTAGTGTACACTGATCAGGATCTTGTATCCACAGATTTTACTGGTGACAGCTCTGCGGGTGAATCGTAACAGTGTCTTTTTGGTCTAATATGACTAATTGTTGTGTGCTTTACAAATGAGAGTAGGCCAAGCATTTTTTATGCCAAGGCTGGAATTGCCCTGGGCAAGAACTTCGTGGAGCTTGTTTCTTGTTATGACAATGAAATGGGTTATAGGTAATGATTGATCCTCGTGTCATGTGCAAAACTTTTGCAACTTTGATAATTAAATTTGACAATGGTAATCAAGAAATATTATATTAATTGCTCACATTCCATTCAATCCTTGCAGCACCCGCGTGGTCGACTTAATCTGTCACATGGCTTCCGTATTGCGAAATCTGCAAGTGCACTTTTGGTAGTTCTTAGAGAGATTTTATTTGATGCAATGTTTGAGCGTTTGCTTTTCATGGTGTAGTTTTTGGAATAATTGATGCAGAGTTTTATTTTCCTCCGGGTGGTAGAAACACCTTTTTAATTAATGTTAATGTTTAGATGATGAATCTCTTGTATTTTGGATGGATGAGCCTTTTTAATTTATCCATTGTCTTTGCCGTTGCACTCCGAAACCTGATCCTGCAATGGTTTGAAAAGAATAATTATGAACTGCCTAGAAAAAATGTTATTGATAGCTTTAAATGCTTATCCTCTGCAATCAATAAGAATGGTAAACTAAACAATTATCCTTTGAATATTTTTAAAAGAAAACAATTGTCAAAGTAAATAGTTATTATAGACGGTTATAATTTTTTTTTATTAATTTTGATTGATTTTTGACACCCTCTCTACCTTGTTATATATGTATATATATATATATATATATTCTATTACAATTGTAATTTTATGATTAAATTATTTATGATAAAAAAATTTGATGAAAAGAAGTTGATACAAATGCAAAAAAAAAAAAATTAAAAAATAAATAAAAACAACAAAAACAAGTAAGATTTAATAAATATAAAAATTAATTGCAACTAAAAAATATTTTATGATATTAATTAGAAATATTATTATTTATTTTTTACATAATAAACAAAAATTTAAGTACAACTAAAAATTACTTTATGAAACTAATATGCATATTTATTTGATAAATACTTTAAAATTTAAATAAATATGTTAAAGATATACTCTATTCAATGTACAAAGTATATATTTCAATTTTTAAATAATTATATCTCAAATTTTAATAATAATAGATAAAATGACTATAATTTTAAAAATTTTAATAATTATATCATTAAGTAAGATACTTAAAATTTTTAAAAATAATTATAATTATAATTATTTCAAAAATATTAATATATTTACTTCTTATCTAAAAATTACATAGGGAAAATAGTCGGCTCATTCATAGAACTATTTTTGAGTAGCCAGTTCAGTCTCTAAACTTTGTTTTTAGCTCTATTCTGTCCCCAATCAAATTTTAAACTTCCAATGTAGTTCCTCATCAAGTTTCTAAACAAATTACGGGTAATTTTTTTTTTAATAGAAAGATTATAATGTGATTTTTTTTTTTTAATATGTTGAAAATATTTTTAAATTTATTAATATTCTAAAAATAAATTATCAATATAATTAAGATACATAATAATTATTGTTTATATCACATTTAATTTTTTTTAATATTTTTGTACCATAATAAATATTATCGAAATTTTTTCTTTTTATTCGACCAATTAATTATGTTCTCGTATGTCTAAGTTATCAATCAATGAACATAGAACAAAATAATTAATTGATGAAATAAATAGAGAAATTTTTCATAATATTTTTTTATGCTATGAAAAAATTTAAAAAATTATATGTAATACAAACATTAATTATTATATATCTTAATTATATTGATAATTAATTTTTATAATATTAATAAATTTAAAAATAATTTTAACATATTAAAAAAAAAAATTCACATTATGATCTTTGTATTAAAAAAGAAAAAAAGAAATTTTACTTGTAATTTGTTTGGATACCTAAAAATTGATGAGGACATAATAGAGTGAAAAAAATGTTTAGGGACTGAACCGGCTACTCAAAAATGGTTATGGGATTGAACTGACTATTTTCCTAATTACATAACTATCTTATCTCATAAGTATAATAATATTTCTTTCAAAAAATAAAAATCATAAAATCTCATAAATATTACACATGTATCTTATCTCGTAAATATACAACCAATTCATATTTATCTAAAAATTGACTTCAAAAAAAAATAAAATAAATAAAATTACATTCCAGTCTTTAAGTATTCTTTAGTATAACAACATTTATAAATTTAAAATACAATATATAATACATTCACTACATAGACACATAAAATACATCAAATGGCAAAATACATTGCATCTTTTAAATGATTAAATAAAATACAATGCAAGAAAGATAAACATAACAAGAAATATATTATTAACTTCCTTTTTCCTACGATTATTTATTATTTAAATACACACACACACACACACACACACA
>JAXGGT010000162.1:8255293-8271323 GCA_035583425.1 Marsdenia floribunda | reverse complement strand
TTCCTATATATATAGGGGGTTAGATGTATTATTTGTGACATATGAAATGATATGAAGAATAACATTCTCTCTATTCTCTCTTTGTTCTCTAACTCTAGTTTTGTTTTCTTATTTTGTTAAAGTAATTTTATAACAGATATTATAATTTATTTGAAAACGTTAATAAATTTAGAATAATATTTGAATTTAATTTGTTTAATAAACAAATTAGCGTGATTCAAATATTAACAATTTGGATCAAATTTTGTTAACAGTTCTGCCCGAGGGTATTCTTGTCACAAAAGAGTGCCAAAACTGGGGTTGACGGTTAACCTTCTAGTAGGTAAAAACAAGCACAACCTTGGAATGGAAAGAAAAACGGTTACCTTTCTCCCTTTCAAAAATCTGTGGCTTCTGTTCCTCCATATCCAAACACCCTTCAAAAGAAATCTTGTTCCCCGAAAAGGGCTAGCATTTCTTCCTCCGATTCCTTTCTTTTTGGTTTTTTGTTTGAAGAAAGGAGAGGAAAGCTATGGAGGATTGCAAGTTCAGGCCATTGGGGTTCTTGATTGGCTTGCCTTTTGCACTTCTTTCATTGGGTCTTTCCCTCATTGGTGCTGTTTTTTGGCTCATCGGGTTCGTTTTCTTATCGATCTTCTCCCAATTGTATTGCTGTATATATATATATTCTTGATTAATTTCAGATTAATCCTTTTTCATTCTTTTTTTTCTTGGTAATGGAATGTGCAATGTGGATTGGTTAGAATCCATGATTTTGATTGTGATTGTGATTATGATTATATGATTTACTCATTATGAGGTTGGTTATATGCGAAATTGCAGGTGTCTGTTGAGTTGCTTATGCCCTTGTTGCTTCTGTTTTACTGGAATACCAAATTTGGCTATAAACCTGGTGATACTTCCCGTCAAAATCATCCAATGGTTCATTGATCTAATTCCTTGCTGATTAATTTATTCAGTTCCTCTTCCTGTAAAAGGAAAAAAATCATCATCTGTTCATTAGCCATTTTTGCTAATCCAATTTTCCAGTTCTAATACAAGTAAGTATATATAGATATTTATGGCATCTTCACAACCCTCGTTGACTCCCTTTGCTTGTTCTCTACCAACATTGAACACTGATCAAACAAACCAATAGGGATAGTTTTAGATTATTTTAGTCAACTGA
Organism: Marsdenia floribunda; assembly: GCA_035583425.1. Classification (NCBI taxonomy): domain Eukaryota; kingdom Viridiplantae; phylum Streptophyta; class Magnoliopsida; order Gentianales; family Apocynaceae; genus Marsdenia; species Marsdenia floribunda. The sequence continues at coordinate 8,270,155 of JAXGGT010000162.1, read as the reverse complement.
GAGCCTTTACTCAGAGTATTGTAAGTACATCCTCTATTACATTGTTTAGTACAATAATAAAAAAGTAGACCTTGTTTTATGCCTTTATTTGTAACATTCAAACTTGATATGTAAGTCATATATATATAGAAAACCAGGGTTGCAAGTCCATTTCTTGAGCAAATTTTCCATTTTTTTCCCCTGTAATGTTATGTACTAATTAATTAAGGGTGTCCTAACATGATACCAATTAAGGGTGTCCCTCCAAAATGCCTTTTATCCTGTGGCGAGCAGAGCAAGTTAAGTTAAGCTAACTTGAACCTTCAACAAACACCTGAAAGCCATTGAAAAAGTATACCATGTCTGTCTGCCATAATTTTTGGATGCCTTTCCTTTTTGCAGGTCCAAACTACTATGAATTGTGTACTCTTTGTTGGAATCAACTGCTCAGCAAGTGTTTTCATCTTCAATTTCAATCTCTTTTCTGGTCATTTTTTATCATCATCATCATCATCTAACACTTTAAAATATTATGACAAATATGCATTTGAATATGTCAATTTAGCCTGTAAAAAGAAGAAAAAGGAGAGGACTTGGAAGTAAATAATAGGATATCATTTCCATTGCAGATGGGCAGGCAACCTGGTATGGTAGTTTCTTGGACACTAATGGAATTTTAGTTAGAAGGGAATCCAAAAAAGGGCTCTCTAAATCTTTGAAACTGTTTATTATGCTAACAAGTCATATGATAATATGATAATATATTTTTTTTTGATAATTAATAAGATAATATTTTATGTTATCATATATCATATATCATAATATTATTGTTAATTAATAATGACTGCTCCCTTGCTTTTTCCCTTTAATTCATTGCAGACTTTCTGTACACCAAAAATACAGTCTAAAGGAAAAGGAAACTTTCATACAATCCATATAGAGATGTCTTTATCATTCAAAGCAGACTCATCAGATCAGATTCTTTCCTTTTCTTTTCTATTCCTTGTGTTTGTTTTTGAGTCTTTTGACCAATCAATCTGTTCCATTTCCTTTTTGGGAAGGATGTGGCTAGCAAATAACTTAAATTAAACAATGTAGCACTTAAAAGGGAAAATTATATTTATCCGACTCTTCTTCCCTTCCTCCTCTCGTCGTTAAAAATTAATTTTGAAAGAGGAAGGAAAAGGGATGTGGAGCCTAGGGGTTTGTCATTTGTCTGCTTGATGTTTCAGAAATTAGTTCAATATTGTGATAATCTTGATCCTATGTTATTGTACTTTTTCTTAAGTAATCTACAGATGCATGAACAAAGCTTTCAAACTTCAATCATTAACATAAACCGTGGGGATTTTCCTGCTTTTTTTTTTTTTTTTTCCCTCTTTTTGTGTTTGTTTGTTTGTTTCAAGGTTTATATGGATGAGGATGAGTTTAATATTCCACGCCATACATCTGAAAGGAAATTCACAAGAAAAAGGGTAGTAATGACCTAAACTGTGTGTATAGTGCAGAAAGCCTTTCAAAAACAACTCTTTTCAAGAATCATATATGGTAAAAATTGGTTCTTGTTATTCACCTAGATTTAAAAGCAAAAAAACAAAAAATGATGAATCTGGTAGATGGATGATGGTGACTCTGGTGCTCATAGGAACCAGAAATCATATTCTTCAGCAATGAATATATGCATCTGTTACTCTCAACCTTTGTTAGATTCCAAAACTTCGATAAAGGAAGGTTCCACTCCCTCTCCGCCTCCCCTCTTTTTCTTCCCTTTACATCCAAGAAAAACACTTTTTTCAAAACTCCCTGTACCCTTTTTCCTTTTGGTGTAAGAGAGAGAGAGAGAGATTTTGACGTGGAGGAGGAGATCCAAAGCTGCGAGCTCCAACTTGGCATCTGGAGGAAAAGATGAGACTTGTTCATTGTTTAAGAAAGAAAAAAAAAAAAAAAAAAAATTCAAGTAAGTAGAAAAGGAATCTTCTTGACTTGGTAATTGTTCCTCAACTTCATATAAAAAAATACAGTTTGTATTATTATTAATTAGAAAAAAACTTCCCTGGTCTCAAGGTCATGAAAAACAAAGTTATTAATTTTCAAGCAGGTATGGGGGCAAAACAGAATTCTATTTCAGGTAAGCTGTCACAGTTCATTAATAACTATCCCAAACTCAACTCTCTTTTCCCTCACCCTATGCCATGGAATCTGGAGATAAGGGCCGGCCTTATGTATGAAGAAGAGCTGTACCCTAATGGTGGAAATGCAAGAAACATAGCCAAGTTCATGATCCTAATTTGGTACTCGCTTTCTAGATAATGTTATTTAATATGCTTTTGAACATGTTAATCCAGATCAGATAAAGTTTTGTAAAGGAATGTATATAATATGTATGTATGTATATTTAACAAAAAAATAAAAAGAAAAACATTATTCTATATACTAGCAAAGTAGGACCAAGCCCACGTGAACACAATGCTCATGCATGAGAAGTCAGCCTCTCTTTGATTTCACAAACTAAAGTTTCAGAGCCTGTACACCATAAATAGAAAGTGTATAAAAACCACACAGCACAAGACCTTGAAGAGAACTTGTGCATTTCTTATATTGGAAGTGTTTCTCTTTTCCCTGTTTCTTCATATATATATATCCCTTCCATTACAGAACTTTGGAGATCAATCAATATGAATGGCTCGACATTTCAAAACCAGAAGGGTCATCATCATTCAAAAAGACTTAACAAGAAGAGGTTAACTCAAGATCAGGTGAGGCTCTTAGAAGCAAGTTTCAATTGCAACAAGAAGCTTGAACCTGAGCAGAAGTTGGAGTTGGCTAAACAACTAGGGGTTCCTCCGAGGCAAATCGCTATATGGTATCAGAACAAGAGAGCCAGGTGGAAGAATCAGAGTCTTGAGCTAGATTATGGGGTGCTGCAGTTGAGACTGGAGACAGCATTGGCTGACAAAAGACAACTCGAGAAAGAAGTTCAAAATCTTCAAGATGAACTTCGCATGGCACAAGAAACTTTACTTGCTGTTCGACAGGCACAACGAGATGATCAGCTTCCTCCTGTTTCTTCTAATTTCTCTGATTGTTGTGATGAAGGAGGAGGAGGAGGAGGAGGAGGAGGAAGAGGAGGAGGAAATTCTAGCTGTTCTTGGGAAACTGGTGATCAGTGTTTGAAACTTGAGGAGCTTTATGCTTGTTTAATGGGAGCTGGAGAAGGATCATCCAATGGCCAAAGTGAAAAGTTATCTTTCTTTTAAGTGTTAAAAAAGAAAAAACACACACATACGCACATAAATTTTCAGGTGTGTGTGTGTGTTTGTTGTGATGAAGGAGGAGGAAGAAGAGGAAGAGGAAATTCTAGCTGTTCTTGGGAAACTGGTGGTCAGGGTTTTAAACTTGAGGAGCTTTATGCTTGTTTAATGGGAGCTGCAGAAGGATCATCCAATGGCCAAAGTGAAAAGTTGTAAATACCTTCCTTTTAAGTGTTAAAAAAGTTAAAACACACACATACACATAAATTTTCAGGTGTGTGTGTGTTTGTTACACTATATCATATTATCATATTAGATGGAATAAGAAAAATGCATTTAAACTTGGAAAATCAGATGTATTAACGTTCAATTCCATTTTTAGAAACGTTTAAAATCCATGTTCCTTGATCTGGAAACTTGTGTTAGTTTCCTGAACTGGAACAGATCTCATTTCCGTTAGTATAACCGCTTAGGTGTTATTCCAATTGCAATTCTGCCTTGGTTTAAAGGGATCTAAGTTTATGCGATGACCCAATGCAAAGAAATCAATGAAGCTTCATACTAAAGAGTTTTATTTACAAATAACCCGTTAGTTCAAGTGGAAGGTGTTTGCTCTTTTTTAAGTAAAGTTTTGAATTTGAACTTTGTGAATAGAGAAATGAATATTAGAGAAAACTTCTTCCTAATAAATTAATCGGATTAAAAGTGACTACCCAATACACAAAGGTAAAATAAAATAAAAATAAAAATAAAAATTCAGTATATAAATAATTAGATAAGTTTATTAATAAGATCTCTGCTTTTGGGGGAAAAAAAATCCTTTAATAAGTCTTTTTAATACTATTCGATTAAAAATATATTTGATTTTGCTAAAAAAAATTAATTTAAAATAAAATGATGGTCTAATGGTATGATTTTCTTTAGGTATGTACGTTTACTTAATTTGTCAAATAAAAAATTCTTCATATTAAAAATGACTTTATCTTATTACGGCATTTCAATAGTGTCCTTTAATCTTAAATATATTTTCTTGTACATTCCTCTCAATAAATCATGTTCTTATAATTCCCTTTTTTTTAATTTTTTTTTTTTTTATTTTTGGGTTTAGCATCATGCCAAAATGGAAAACTGTGGCGGTGGCAAAACTCTGGAAGATGGAAGACTCAAGATTCAACCATGAGGGAAAGAAGAAGACAAAGGCATTAAATGGCATTTTCTTCAAACTGGTTACAGAAGGGACTAGGAGAGGTTGTAGTGTCTCCATCATCACCATCATCATCATCAATATATCAAATCTAATTAAGCTATAAATGCTGGCCAACCAAATTTTTGCATGCACATTTATTCCCATCCTTACTGTTTTTCCAGAGAGAAAGATCAAACCCTTTACAAGTTGCAACATTTTTCATGCACCCCCATTTAAAAAAAAAAAAAAAAAAAAAAAAGTATTGCAAAGATGAAAACATATTTTTATTAAAAAATATTTTTTATTAAAAGGATTAAAATATTTTTTAACTTTAATTTTTTCAATAAGAATAAATAGTATGTATGAATTGTAAAATATTAATTATAAGAGGTATTAAGAGAAAATTATTAATAAATTTACCTGAAGAGAAAATGATGTCTGCCAAGGCGAACAAACAGCTGTCACCAGGTTGACTCAAACATACCACCTCACCCAAAAATCTAACAACTCACCTAGAAAATCAAGGTGAACTGTCGAATTGACGAGGCGAGAATAAGACGAGGTCAAGTCGCCTCAACATACAATATTTTGCCTCTCATTCAGAATTATAAATATTAATCCATGACATAAAGTATAAAGGTCAAAGGTCAAAGGTCAAATACATTGACTGAAAAATAACCTTTACAAAGCTTGCATTACAAGAAACAAAACCTGCCTCACAAGCCTTCCACACTACACTACTTGGGGGCTAAGAAAGGTAGCACTTTTTTCATATAAATACAAAATTACTTTATTTCCAACTAATTAATCTCTTCGGAAGGGCAAAAAAGGAGACACCCTCTCCAGTTTGCCTTATTTTTTAGGTGGTAGCTGTTCAAGAACTCTGTCAAAGATATCAACTTCGTCTTGGTTTATAAATGGTTCTCCATCTTCATTCAAGGGGTGATGATTCTGCGCTGACATTCTCACAATCAACTTCACAACTTTCGGTTCGCGAGCTAATTACATCATTAGTTTGGTTCTGTTACCAGGAATCTAAAGTTTTCTCTGTTCTCTTTATCCTTTGTAATCATTTTGAGAGTGTTCAGACATACTCCTTAGATAAATCTCTTTTTCTTTTGTATCATCTTTTCTGCACAAATCACATAAATATGGCTATTGCACAAGCTTCTCCAACACATGCAAATCAATGAACGTGTAATCAAGCAACCTCTGTTCCACGAGTGGTGTTGGTACATGATACTCTATCACAACAATCTCATATACGAAATAATACTTCCCGACGACCTATTTCTGAAAGATTAGGACCAAGAGTTGGAGATTTATGAGATCATCTCAATGAAACTAGAGGAAAATCAATCGCACAACATGAAGAAAGCACTCAAACGGTTTGTCAAATGAAAAATGAGTTGGAAAAACTCCGAAAGGAGAACAAAATCATGAAAGAATGGTCAAGTTTGTATACAAAGATGGCGGCCATTGGACGTCTTCTTCCCCTTCCAACAGCTCTTCCACCGAGGACAATGCCAGAAAAAGTTCGTACTCCAATAGTAGAAGAATATTTGACTCCAAATAAAACACATCGTGTGGAGTCATCCAGACGACCTTTTGTTGTTCCCAATAGATCCGAGCAACGTAAGCAACAAACTTCAAAAGTAAGAAGTGAAATTGGTGAATCAATTATTCCACACGGCCAGCAAAGTCTCAGACTGTTATTTCTAAAAATCCAAAACAGTTGACTAAAAGACCCAGAACACAACGGTCTAAGTCTCCTCCCAGGACGAATATATCTTCAAAACATTTCATGCAGTGGACAATTGATATCGGACCATTCACTAAATGGATCCGTGACGAAACCCTTGATTCAAATCTCAAATTACTTCAATTTATTCTTTATAATGGCAAGTCGAGGCCCCTTGAACATATTTGTCGATATAAATCTGCTATGGGACTTGTTACTACAAATGAAGCTTTATTGTGTCCAGCATTGCCAATTATGCTATCAGAAAAAGCATTAACTTGGTTCACCTTGCTTAAAGCTAATTCTGTTGATTCTTGGTCATGGAAAAGAAGTTTCTTGATAAATTCAGCACAGCAAAAATGATCCCAAAGATGCGAGGTGACCTTGCCAATGTCAAGTAACAAGAAGGTGAATCACTTCTTGCCTACTTGGAAAGATTCAAAAGAGTGTACAATGAAATTGAAGGTATCAGTGAAGATACTGTATTGACATGTTTTGAAGGAGGCTTCAATTCTTTTGCTCTCTTTACTGAAATACAACTCAAGAAGCCCAAAACATTGGGAGAAATATTTGATGTTGCTATAAAAGTTAATCTTGGCGAGGATGTAAGTTGAAGCAAGTCAGATTCCAAGAGCTGAGGTAAGAAGTTGGAAAGAGATTTCAAAACCAGTAAAGGATCCAACTTCAAACCTAACAAAGAAGGAAAAAAAATAGGACCCGAAAAATTGAGCTTTCCACTCCACTTATAGTACCGAGGGAAAGTTTGATTGCAATTTTGAAAGAAAAAAACAGAATCCAAGATCTAATGCCCTTAAATCCTTATTCAAAAGATACCAGAGATCGAACGAAATATTGCGCTTTTCATAAGGATTATGGGCATAAAACTGAAAATTGCATTCAGTTGAAGCGAGTCATTGAAAGGTTACTCAAGATGGATATCTAATAGAGTATCGAGCCAACCTGAGAAGCCGAACTGAGAAAACAGGGCAAGCAAATCGAGGTGACTCAGCTCGACCAATTGGAGAAAGGGTAATCTACGTAATATCACATGAAATGCCCTCGATATCTCAACTCAAGAAACAAATTAATGCTCTGGAAAAAACTTTCATGATTTGTGAATATTCTGACCATGAAGAGCATGTTTCCTTCTCATAATCTAAGTTAGCTCCTAATGTGGAAGCAAGGAGAAATCCCATCACGATAAATATCACTTTTACATCGCTCGGAATAGATAAATGCGTGATCAGATGAGTGCTCGTAATACTGGAGCTTCCAAAGATATTCTATTCTATAAATGTCTTCAAGAAATGGGGTTAGATGACAACAGTTTAAGACCAAGTGGTACTCGTCTTGATGGATTCACGTCACATAAAATTTCAGTCAAGGGGACAATTGAGATCATGGTCACATTGGGAAATCCAAGTCAATTACGCTCTGAACAAATCAAATTTTATGTGGTGGATGTCAATTCTTCTTACAATGCTATTCTTGGAGCACCATTGCAAATTATTTTTGATATGGTAGTCTCCATGCCACATCAGTGAGATAAATTTCTAACTACACAAGGAATTGTTACTCTGGAAAGTAATCCCTGCCATTTGTTGAATTATTTTCTCCAAATGAAAAAGAAACAACAATTAGATATATCCTCACCTGTTGACTGAATGGAAATTGAAGTCATACTGTCATTTCACCTTTTCACGTTGGAGGCTGAGAAACGTTCAGAGAAAAATGAGTATCATGAAGTGATTGTCAATTCTCAATTTCCAAAACAAAAAGTGAAAATTGGAAATGAATTGACAGGAAAAGAGCAGAATGAAATTGAAGAATTTCTGAGAATGAACAAACATATTTTTGTTTGGCAAACTTCCGACATGATAGGAATTTCTGAAGAAATTGTTGTTCATCATTTGAATATTGACTCGAATATGTACCTGTGCAAGAAAAGCCTCGAAAATTTGGACCAGAAAAGGAAGCAGGAATGCGAGCTGAAGTTGGTAAGCTTTTAGAGGCCAGCTTTATTAAAGAAATTTATTATCCTACTTTGCTCGCAAATGTTGTTATGGTTAAAAAGGCAAATGGGAAATGACTAATGTGCATTGATTTTGCTGATATCAACAAAGCTTGCCTAAAAGATTGTTATCCATTTCCCAGAATCGATGCGTTAGTTGATTCCACTGCTAGATTTGGATGCTTGAGCTTCCTTAATGCTTTTTCTGGTTATCACCAAATCAAATTGAAAGAAGAAGACAAGGTACACATTACTTTTCAGGTTGCACAAGGGATATATTGTTATAATGTCATGCCTTTCAGGCTGAAGAATGCAAGTGCAACTTATCAAAGAATGGTGAACAAGCTCTTGTCATCACATATTGGCAAAAACATAGAAGCCTACGTTGATGATATAGTCGTTAAGACCAAAATAGGTTTTTCTCATCTTAATGATCTGAAAGACGTTTTTACCACTCTTGATGTCTTTCACATGAAGCTTAATCCTAATAAATGTACCTTCGGGTTAAATCTAGTAAATTTCTTGGATTTATGGTCACAAAAAGAGGTATTGAAGCTAATCCAGAAAAGATCTTAGCTCTCCTAGCCATGAAAGAGCCAAGTTGTATTAAGATATGCAACAAATTAATTGTTGCCTAGGTGCTCTTGGGAGATTCATTTCTAAATTTCCTGAAAAATGCCTCCCTTTCTTCAAAGTGCTCAAAGGATCAACTCGAGAATTCAAATGGACAGTCGAGTATTAGTCTGCTTGGGAGGAACTCAAACATTACCTCGGCAGTCCACCACTTCTCAGCTCACCTTGCATTGGAGAGCGTCTTTTTGTTTATTTGGCTGTAGCAAACTTAGTTGTAGCTTTTGTGTTACTAAGAGAGGTTGAGAATAAACAATTACCAGTGTACTATGTAAGCAAGGTTTTAAATGAACCTGAATCCAATTATCCGAATACACAAAAATTAGCTTACTCGCTAGTTATCTCAACTCAAAAATTACAAGCTTATTTTGAATCCCATCCTATAATAGTATACACACATACACCACTAAGACAAATATTTCATAAATTAGACCAATCAGTTGACTGTTGAAATGGTCCATTGAATTGAGTAGCTATGACATTACATTTACTTTGAGAACTGCCATCAAAGCATAAGCTTTAGCTAATTTTTTGGCTAAAAAATCTTTCTCGGAAAATGACAAAACCAATGAAAATCCTATCTACCCCATTAGAAGTTCCATCTTCAAAGGCAGTACAAATTCCCAAATGGAACTTATTTGTTGATGGATCAATCAACAAGAATGGAGCATGAGTCGGTTTGGTTCTACATTCTCCATCTTTGGGGCATGTGGAAATGAAAGGGATTATTTTGAAATTCCATTTGTCTAACAATGAAGCTGAATATGAAACACTCATAGCGGGATTGCAATGGGCAAAGGTTTTGCACATCAAACATCCTCTGTCAAGAGTGACTATCAACCTGCAGTCAGACAAATACAAGGTTATTTTTCAGCTCACCTGCTCCTCTTTTACTTTATTTAGAGATGGCTAAAAAGTGAATACAAAATTTTGAGGATCTTGATGTTCAAAAGATAGATCGAAGTGAAAATACTCTTGCCGATTATATTTCAAAAGTAGCTTTGGGTGATTTGTCAAATGAAAATAATTATGAATTGGAAGAAAGATTCTAGCATGCTATATTATATGGTCCTCATATTCAAAATATATTTGAAGTAACATCCTTATGGATAGATGAAATGAAGAACTATATAGAGAATAATATTTTGTCCAATGATCCTATTCAAGCTCAACAATTTCGGAAGCAATCGGCTCGATATTTGATCCAATTTTGGAGAACTATACAGAAGATCATTCTCCAAACCTTTATTAAAATGTGTTGAGCCAATGTTAACCAAAATGTTACTTGATGAGATTTATGGTGTGTGTGGTCGTCATCCTGTAGCAAGATCCTTGGCACAAAGAGTTATCCATTAAGGATATTATTGGCCAACTCGTTATCAAGATACAGAACAATTTGTTCGTCATTCAAAAAGTTGTCAATTTTATGATCTTTTACTAAGACTATCATCAACTCCACAAACTCAATTATTTCTACGTAGCCTTTGTATATGTGGGGAATAGATTTGATGGGAAAATTTACAAAAGCAAGAGTAGGGATGGAGTACCTAGTTGTGGCAGTTGATTATTTTTCTAAGTGGATCGAAGCAAAGCCATTGGCTCAACCTACTGAAGAAAATGTTCTGACATTTTTCCATGATTATGTGTTGTGCCATTTTGGAGTTCCCTATGCTGCAGTAACTGACGATGGATTACAATTTTTTACAAGATTCACATATGAATATAATAGGTTAAAAATCAAACACTGGAAATCATCAGTGGCTCATCCCCAAGGAAATGGACAAGCAGAGGTTGCTAACAAATTGATCCTAAACTCTCTGATGAAAAATTTAGCTGATCAATCAAAAAATTGGGTTGATGAGTTATATTCTGTCTTGTGGTCAATTAGAACTTCTACTAGGGGGCCAATAGGAGAAACTCCATTTACATTAGTATATGGAAGTGAAGCTGTATTACCAGTGGAAACTATGATCAACACATATCGTACTCAATATTATACCATTGAGTACAATTCTTCTTCTCGAAACATTGATTTAGATCTACTGGAAGAAACAAGACAAATCTCACAGATGAGGATGAATGCATATCCTCAGAAAACTAAATTCTTCCATGATCAAAAAGTCAACCAAAGATCCTTTGCAATTAAGGATTGGGTAATCTGAAAGATTGAAGTCACTGCTCAGAAATTTGAAAAGAACAAATTAAATACAAATTGGGAAGGTCCTTATCAAATAGTGGATATTGTCAAACATGGGACCTACTTTCTTGCTAGAGCAGATGGAATCAGATTAGCACATCCATGGCATGCAGACCACTTGAAGAAATATTATCCATAAAGGTCTTTTTATATATTATATGTGATGCCACATTATGGAATTTAAACACAATTTCAATTTTGGAGGCTTATTTAATATACTTCCCTGAAGTTTAAATATACCTCCCTAAGGCTAAATATGCCTTTAAGTTCGAACAAAATAAAGTTTAAACATAATTTTAGAGTGAGATTTAAATATAATCTCAGTTCGAACATTATGTAATTTAAATACAATTCTAATTTTGGAGGCTTAAATATACCTCTCTAAGGCTAAATATGCCTTTAAGTTCGAACAAAATTAAATTTAAATATAATTTCAGTAAGAGATTTAAATATAATCTCAGTTCGAAAATTATGAAATTTAAATATATTTCCAAATTTAGAGGCTTAAATATACCTCCCTAACATTTAAGTATATCTTAAGGCTTGAATATGCCTTTCTTGAACATATTTTGAGATATCTCTTAAGACTTAATTATGCCTCACCTATTTCCAAATGATAACTGAAATTTAAAATTAAAAAAAAAAAAAATCAGTTTATAAAGATAGAATAAGCAAGGAATTTAAATACGAATTCCAACATTATAATTCAATCTTCTGAGGTTTTAGCCTCACATTTCATGTGCACATGATGGTACCTTTTTATGCACTTAAAAAAGTGTTTATATAAGTTTAAGTACTGAAATATAATTTTAGGAACAAACTTTATAAAAAGTAAAATTTGTTCATATTATATAAATATCATATAAAATATATCAAGTTCATAGAAGACTTGAATATGTATAAAAGTTACAAGTTTCTGATCATTCAGCTGTCTAAGCTCAAACTTTTCAAATTATTCTAAGTGTTTAGACTACTCAAAAGACAAAATTAGAGGGAGAAAAGAAAAGAGGAAGTCTGATGCATAATTATCAAGGCTATATCAAATCAGTCTAAAACTCCTTTAGGAGAAATAGAAGGATCAACAGCTGGATCATTGGAAGTTGATGCTTTAATCCCTGGATTAGCTTTTGCAATGTCCTTGTTTAGTGAAGTAGTAGCTGGAAAAGCAATAGAGGAGGATTCACCTTGAGTTGGAATTGGATCTTCATAAGGTACCAAAGCTTGTTCTGGATCAACTAAAGTTTGATAACCTTCAAGCTCTTCTCCAATAGGCATTTCAAGCAGATTTTTATTTAAAGGATCCCAAAAATAAGGGATCATTGCCTCAGGAGCTTCCCAAACTCTACATGCCTTAGCATTTTCTTTTGCCAAGGACTCCAATTCATCATCAACAAAGGGAACAAAAGCAAACCCTTTCCTGGCCTGTTCACCATCAAAGGGTTCAATGAAGGCTTTCACTAACTCCATTTTGTCTTCTACAAGGAGCCAAATTTATCTGATAATATGAGCAGCTCCCTAATTCACATATCCAGCAGCAATACTGTTCAGTTCATCAAAATATGCCTAAGAAGTATGAAATTCTTCTACAGTTTAACTTTTGATAGCATCAAGGTTGAGAGACTCCAATTGAGCTTTCAGAGAGGAATTCTCTTCAAACAATTTTGCATGTGAGGTTTTTAATTCCTCATTCTCCTTGGAGACTTTTGCATTCTCAACCTTCAACTTTTCATGTTTTCTTATCCGAGCATCCCTCTTGCTGGATATATCGATAACAACTTTCCTCAATTTAGTTTTCTCTTCTGTCCATTTACTATTTTTTGCCAACAACTCCTCAATTTTTTCATTTTTCTCAGATAACGTTACCTTCAATACATCTCTCTCTACTTCAATGGCAAAAAAATTCACAATTCTCTTACACATTTCATCAACTTCTGCTTTCAACTTACTAGCCTCAATCTAAGCCTCTTTCAACTTTTCAGAAAGAAATTTTCCTTGCCTTCTAGCAAAAGTATTCTCAGTGGTCAAATCATGTAGCTTTATTAGATGAGAATTAAACTGCATGGGAAAAGAGAAATTTTATGATCAATACAAGAAGACTATTATAAAACTTAAAAATACAGAAGAACAATATAAGTACATACCAAAGTCAATAAAATTCCAGCCTTATTGCCCATGTCCTTTGCTTCCTTGGAACTCAGTGCAATCAGAGTGTCAACATCAGTAGCCCTTGCTATAATACTCATTCCGAGTTGGCTCCTAACTCTTGGATATTGTAAATCCAAATTCTTAATGGAGGGAGTTGATATGATAATTTCCTCCCTCAATGAAGGCAAACCTTGGAAATTGGTTGGCATTCTAAAATATTTTTTATGCCAATTGGCAAATACCACTTTCTCAGACATTGGAGCCTTTCCTTTTCAAGACTTCTCAATGTAGCAGATAATGGGGACACAGGTTGAACAGAAATCAGGAAATTAGAAAAAACTTGTCTTGGAGACAACGATAGCAATTGTGGAGTGATGATAGTTCAACATCAACATTTTCTTCTACACCAGTTTCCTTTTCAGAAACCAGAATAGTGGTCTCAATCCTCTCTTCCTCTACACTCACCTTTGGAGTACCAGCAATACTTCTTTTTCTCTTAATCAATGGAGTAGCTTCTTCAGATTCAGTTCCAGAAGTAGAAAGAATCAGAGCTCTCTTCTTAGAGCTTTCCTTCTTAGCTTTCTGCCCTCCTGAAAAACAGAGATAAAGACATTAGCAATTCATAAAGTTGAAATTCTAAGCATATAAATTGCAAGAAGAAATATTATGTACTTGTCAAGGGTGTATGACCACTTGGAGCAGAAGGGGATCCTTTCTTCTCAATAGTCTTTTTCTCAACAAACTTCTTCTCAACACTTTTCACCTCAGCAGCCTTACTTTCTTCAGTAGCTATGTTTCCAACTTCCTTAGCAAATCTGATATCTTGTCTCTTTCCAATCACATGAGGAATCTTCTTATCCAAGAAGCTTAGCCTTAATTGTCTTGTTCTCCAATTAGCTAACCTCTTAGTAGAAATAGCAGAAAAGTCCATCTTGATTGCAAAACAATGAAGATGTCATAAATCAATCAAATTATACATAAAACAAGAAACAATATATCAAAGAAATGCACATTATGGTTAAGTACCCAAAGAAGAAGTGCACACAATCTTCCCTGTAGCAGAGCATAAAGAACATTCATGGCTCAACTTCCTTCCTTTATGAATAGTCCATAAGGGATACCCAATATCTTCATCTATCCCTAACATTGCTCTAAGACTCTCTGAACTTCCTATTCCTACTTCAAGAAGACTGATAACATATGGATATTTATATTTTATACCCTCTATACTTATTATTTAATACATCTCTCTACCATTCTTAGGATTTTTATGTGTTATTTGGATAACTTGGGTTTTTTATTATTTGATATTAAATTGTTAGGTTTTTAATTATATTGTTATTCTATTTCAAGCCCAAGTCCAAATGACTTGGTGGACTGCATGTTATAGTTTTATGAAGCCCAATATGCAAGAGAGGCAGCCTAGATTGAAGAGGCCCGTGAAGTTCAAGAAAGAAAAGAGAGAAGACCCTAAAATATGCGGATTAAATAGAGAAAAAAAAAGGAGATTACACCAAAGTTCGAAATTAGAGAAGAGAGGCACGATATGAACAGAGAGATTTTCTCAGAAATCATGGCAGCGTAAACATCTTGCAATTGGTCCAGGGGAAGATGCTTCCAACGCAATTCAGAGTTCCAGAACACAATTGATATCGGGTTGTAATTTGAATTTTCAGATTTGTTTTCGTTAGCATGAGATTGAATGTTTAATCGATTGATTGG
>JAXGGT010000162.1:8240807-8252770 GCA_035583425.1 Marsdenia floribunda | reverse complement strand
TACAACAGCAGCAAGAAGTATTGAACTGCAATAAAAATACAAAGAAGAAGAGAATGGGATTATATCACCCAAAAACTACAGGTCTGGTCAGAAGCGATGATGCCACAATCCAGCCATCAAAACCCGATCTCCACCGTTCAGAATTCAGACTTTTTCCTTGGTAAGCTACAGTCCAAATTTGAGCAAAATCGGACCACGGATGACGTCCCAATCGAAATTTTTCCAGGAGCTGGACGTGCAGAATTTTCTGCCCTATTTCTTCTCTTTTTCTCTCCTTACCCGACTCACTTCTCTTGCTACTCTCTCATTTTTTTTCTGTCTCTGCCCGATACACCCTTCATCCACTAAAGAGATGGGCCTCTGTTCATGGGCTTTTTACACACATAGGAGGGAAAAATGAGATAAGCCCAACACCTTTATCCTCACCACCGAACCAATCGGCCCAACCAACCGTGGCATTGTCGGAATTTCTACATTCTATTTCTTCTCAGTCGGCATCGTCCTTCTCTCCAAAGTGGCTTATGTTTTCCGTACATGGCGGAGTCTCTATCTTGCTTCTTCTGTACCTTCTTTCCTATTCCTTGTCTTTGTACTCCCTTTTATCTCGGAGTCGCCTCGGTGGTGTCTTATTAAGGGAAAGATGAACCAAGCCATGGAAATAATGCACAAAATTGCTAAAACAAATGGACATTACCTTCCTAAACACGTGATCCTCTCCCTGAATGGTGAGGTCGACGACAATCTTCCTACCAACAATGTTACAGTAAAGGATTCGGAAGCCGTTACTTATACTCTGGCCAACCTGCTCCGTTCGTCGCCAAGAACGCGTATTCGGCTATTCCTATCGGTGGCGATCAACTTCTCGTGCGCTATTACCTACTACGGTCTTACCTTGAACGTTGTCAACCTCGGTACCAACCTTTACCTCAATGTTGTCTCGAACGCGGTTGTGGAGACGCCTTCGATTCTGTTCAGTACATTCGTCTTAGACAAATTTTGAAGAAAGCCATTGGCAATTGTTATGCAGTTGATCAGCGGAGTATTCTGTGTGGTGGGAAGCTTGTTGTCAGGGTACGGATCGTTGGTCCAAACGGTTTGCGGCATTATGGGTATGTTTGGTGCGGCCGCGACTTTCAATTTGTTATTCATCTACACAGTAGAGCTGTTCCCGACGGTGGTTAGAAATGCGGCACTTGGTTATGCCACTCAAGCAGCCGAAACTGGAACTCTATTGTCGCCATTTCTGGTGGTCTTGGGTGGCGGAATACCCCTTGCCGTATTAGGCTTCTGCGGAATTCTGGGTGTAATACTGGCATTTTTCTTGCCCGAAACTTTAAATGAGCCTTTGTACGACACCATGCCTGAGATCAAGGGATTGGATGCTGCTTAAATTGGATCCTCAATCAAAATGATAGTTAGAATTGAAAGGTAAAATTCAACCATTTATATGTGTTTTTATTCCACCAGTCATATAATGACACCTATTAATTATATATTAATCCTATTTAACTTTGTTAACTATTATAGTAATTATTGTTAATTCAATTAAAAAAAAATTATGACATAAAATTAATATTTATTTTTTATTTAAAAAATAAAAAATAGTATAGGAATTATTTGACCCAATAATGATAACTAATCTAAATTAAGTGGGTTTTTTTTTACCTAAAATAGCCTTGTTTATTAACAAAATTTCATGATTAATTTTGTTTAAAAGTCCATCTTTATTTTTGGCTTTAACACACAATGTGTGTGGTTTTACTATAAAAACCCACAACGCATGCGTTTTTAATTATTTTAAAATTTGAAATTAAAATGACACATGTACACTAAAAATACATATGCTATGTGTGTTTTTACTATGTTAGCATAAAAAACGCATAAGTCATGTATGTTTCTAGTTTACGCGTGGTGAAAACAGACCCGCGATATGCCCTTTCATAATTTTTAATAATTAATAATTTGAGTTAAATATAACATCTTTAATTAAATCATTTAACACTATAATTAATAATTAATTAATTAATTAATCAAAATAAACAATTCAATATATATAATTTAACTAAGAATAAGATACAAATATATTTAATTGAATTTCGAATTCAAATAAATTAAAAATTAATATTTTGAATTAAATATAATATTTTTATTTTTTATTTTTTATTTTATTTTTATTTTTTTTTGAAAGAAAAAATTTATATTAAGTAAGAGAATCAGCATGAAAAGCTAAAAGAACATTTGTAGGAATGGTTGGAAACCAATTTCTAAACCCAGCAATGGTAAGACCGTGTTTGAAACAATGAGCCACCCCATTAAGACTTCTAGAAATAAAGGAAAGAGAGAAAACATCAAAGGAAAGCAAAAGAGATTGTAACAAAGCAACCATAGGACCCAAAGGAGACAAATCTTCGACGGGTGAGTTGATTTTGTTAATAAGACTGAGACAATCGCCCTTAAAACAGACCCAATGAAACTCCTAAAGATCAGCAAGACGAACATCAAACATCAAAGCAGTAGCTTCAATAAACTCAACATTGGACTAATGAAAGGAGATAGGACTAGAACAAGCTGCAATAATAACCCCCGTGGAATCTAACAGTAGCATGCCAACAACTGCTCTATCCCAGCGTAATGAACCATCAAGCCCTGAGTGGAAGAAGAACTATGGACAAAGGATTTAGGAGGGGGAGATAGACAAGAGTCCCCAACATAAGCTATTAAGTTGGAATACCATTGGATGGCTGTTTCCAAAGACAAATCATTGTCATTAAACACCAACTGATTCCGCATGGTCCAAATTGCCCAAGTAGTAAGAGAAAACAACTGCAAAAATTGAGGAGGTTTATGTTCCATAATAAGCCAAACCACCTCCATAAAAGAACCATCCTGTAATTCACGCCACAGAGAAAAGCCTGGTGTAGATTTTCAAACTTGCCGTGCAAAAGAACAAAACAATAGGGCATGTGAAATAGATTCAGAAGAGAACCCACAAATGGGACAACTAGGATCACTTGTTATTCTATTTGCAATGACAGCTCGGGTGGCCAGAATACCAACACAAGCTCTCCACAGAAAATGATGAACCTTAGGGAAAACCCGCACACCCCATAATTTCTGCCAAAAAAGATGATTCAGCGTTGAAGAAGAAGGAGAAGGTAATGCTCAATTAAGCACGAGCTGCAAACCAAAGTCCAGACCGCACAGTATAATGTCCATTTTGTGTCCAATTCCAAACAAATGTATCTTGCACGTTCGCTGGACATAAAGGAATGGAGAGGATATGCTCCGCATCAGATGGCAAGAAACAAGACCTCACTAAAGAAGAATCCCAGTTATGAGTGAGTGGATGAATAAGATCAGAGACCTAGAATAAAGCATGATCCACCAGACGTATTCGGGAGCCGGCAGTCAACCCAAATTCGTACAGTCTACCCATTACTAATACGATATCTAAGTCCTTCCTTCAATAGAGAAGTTTCGTCCATAATAGTTTGCCACACAAAACTACAGGAGGGAGTGACAGAAGCTTCCAAAAAAGAAACTCGAGGATGATATTTTGCCTTCAACACCTTTGCCACCAACGATAACGGATTTTTCAAACACCACCATCCCTGCTTAGCCAAAAGTGCCAAATTAAAATGTTTAGGGTCACGAAACCCTAAACTTCCCTCTTTCTTAGAATGACAGAGATCGTCCCACTTTCGCCAAGCCATTTTACGATGCTCCCCATGACTACCCCATCAAAATCTGCGCGTTAAAGATACAAGCTTATCACAGATTTTTTGAGGAAGTCGATAACATTGCATTGCATAACTAGAAATTACTTGGATCACTGCCTTGATCAAAACCTCCTTCCCCGCATTGGACAAAAATTTTTCTTTCCAACCAGATAAACGCTTCCAAATACGATCCGTGATAGAATTGAAATACCTCGTCTAAGACCGACCAACCAGTAAGGGCATAACAAGATATAAACTATCCTCATTACCAAACCTCACATTCAATTTCAGTTTGATTTGCTCCCATAACTCAGGTGAGGCACCTTGACTAAAAAAGATGGAAGATTTTTGGAAATTTACCTTCTGACCCAAGAGCAACTCATAACGATGCAAGATATGCAATAAAAAATCCACTTCTGTCAAAGATGCTCAAGCAAAAATCAAAGAATCATCAGCAAAGAGAACGTGGGAAATTGAGATATGATCTTGTGCTATTCTACCAAACCTCATGCCCTGGAGAAGACATTGTCGTTTTACCAACCGCAGCAAGGCAGAGAGGCCCTCTGCACATAAAGTGAATAGAAAAGGCAATGAAGGATCACCCTGTCGTAAACACCGTGAAGGCCTGAAACTAGCCAAAGACTTACCATTGACAAGCACCGAAAAAGAAACAGTCTCCACACACTGCATCACACAATGAATGAATGAGCCTGGAAAATGCATTAAAGTCATCATCTTACGGAGAAAATCTCATTCCATCTTATCATATGCCTTTTTCATATCCAACTTGAGGGCCATTTGTGGAGAGACAGAGGAATGAGATTGTTTCAGATTATGAAAGCTCTCAAGGGCAATAATGGCATTATCGGTAATTAGCCGACCAAGAATAAAAGCCGATTGAGATTCATCAATCACAGAAGGTAAAACCGTTTTCAACCTATTACTGAGCACTTTAGAAATAAGTTTATACACAATATTGCACAGACTAATAGGCCGAAAATCAAGCATAGAAATCATCTCATTCACCTTAGGAATAATAACAAGAAAAGTGTGATTTAAATCACCAACACTGGCAATACCTTCAAAAAAATGAGACACAAAATTCATAAGAGCAAGTTTCATCACCGTCTAACCCGATTTCAGAAACACCCCATGCATTCCATCCGGTCCCGATGCTTTAGTATTAGGTAATTGTTTAAGAGCCAACTCAACTTCCTCTTCAGAAAAAGGGTGAACAAGCATATCCTGTTGCGTAGCGTTTAATTGGTAAACTTGAAGATCCTCCATATGTAAAGGTTGTGCACCTTGAGATGTGAAAAATATACTAAAAAACTGAACAATGGTATCTTGAATAGCAGCTAATTCAGAAACCTCCACACCGTCTACTCTTCAAATTTTCTTTATCGTGTTGCGATATTTCCATTGTCCTACTTTACGATGAAAAAAACCAGTGTTACGGCCACTAGATTTAAGCCATTCGGCCCTCCTCCATTGCCGCCATTACATCTCATCCATATTTAGAAGATCTTCCAAAGTTTTAACCAATCGAAGTTCCTCAATAGGATTAACAGTAGATTGCCGCCGTAAAAGCCCAAGTTGGGCACGAATCTTCTTAATCTGCTTAGGCAAGAAACCAAAAGTTGACCCACCTCACACATGCAATTGTTCCCTAACATAGTTAATCTAATCACAAATATGAGACCTAGTCAATGGAGTCAAATCCGACCACAGTAAAGTAAATTGAGAAGAAAAATTCTCATGCATAGTCCAAAATAGTTCAAACGGTTTAGCCTAAACTGACTTGAATGTTGTAAATTAGGGACACAATCAAGAGTCAAAAAGATGGCCTAATGATCCGAAAACCCAACAGCCACATGTTTAACATGATAAGTCGAAAAAAGAGCACACCAAGAGAGAGACGCCAAGCATCTATCCAACTGAGCAGCAACAAAATTTTGCTCCCTTTTATTCGACCAAGTATAAGGGCCACCCTCAAAACCCAATTCCACAAACCCACAAGAGGAAACACACTCCCTAAACCCCTCCAATAAATACTGTCTCCGAGAAATCGGTCCAGTCTTTTCAGATTGGGATAACACCGCATTAAAATCACCAACACAATCCCAAGGATCACCATGGTATGAATGTAACAATTTCAAAAGACGCCATGAAGGACTACAGTGCTCCTGTTGAGGATGACCATAAAACCCAATCAACTGCCAAAAAGAAGTAGATACCGGCGAGACTTGAACATCAATATGACCACGCGAAAAAGAAAGAAGAGACACAATATCCTCTGTATTCCACAATAAACCAAGCCCACCACTATGACCCACACAGTCCACAAATATACCACTAGAAAACCCTAACAAAGAATGAATACCATGCATAGCCTTGGAACGTAACTTAGTTTCACACAAAAATAAAAACGAAGGTTTCAAAATTCGGACAAGAGACCGCAATTCATGAACACACCGGGGCTGTCCGAGACCCTAACAGTTCCAACTAAGGCAGCTCATGGATGATAGCAAGGCTATTCAACAGCCTCCGCTGAAATAGGAACCTCGAAGAGGAAATCGGTACGAGGTTTTTTTGCTGAAATAGGAATAGGGGCTTGATTAGAACTGTGAGGAGAAAGATGCTTTTGAGGAGTGAGTAAAGTCGATTGAGAATACCTTTTAGTGTACCTTTTAGCTCCAAATGATCTGTGACCCCAGTGACAAGGTGGATTGGCAGTAAACTGACCCTGATTAATGTCCAAGAAGGAAGCATCATGCATGAGAGAAATAGCAAAAGGCCGAGAAGAGCTAGGGAGTGGAGTCGCCATCAGCTGGGACAAATGGCACAAGCTGAAGAGTAGACTGGGAAGGCTCAGTAACGGAAGGCACCATAGAAGGAAAAGAACCGTGAGTAGTATCCTCAGTAAATCTGCCCGAAGTAGGAGAGGAAGGAGGAGCCTCAACATGTGTAGAAGGTAAAGGATCGAAAGAACAAATC
Organism: Marsdenia floribunda; assembly: GCA_035583425.1. Taxonomy (NCBI): domain Eukaryota; kingdom Viridiplantae; phylum Streptophyta; class Magnoliopsida; order Gentianales; family Apocynaceae; genus Marsdenia; species Marsdenia floribunda. The sequence goes on along the minus strand of JAXGGT010000162.1, from coordinate 8,246,054 downwards.
AAGGACCCTTATTACCCTGTGCATGCCCCCATAGGGTAAAGGCTCCATCTGCTCCAGGGATAACTCCCCGCACGAAATAGGGCAAGCCTTCAAAGTATGATTTATTAACCCACAAGCAAAACAAACATTGGGTAGCCGCTCAAATTGAAAGGCCCCCACACAATCACCATAAAATGGAACCTTAAGAACAGTACCACGAGGGAATGGTTTGGTAATGTCCACAGAAACTTTAAGACATACAAATTTCTCATGAGACTCACCAAATTCGCGGATCTGACCAGAAATCCAAGTCGGGAAGGTAGCCGCAATACGCCGTCCAACATCAACATTCACACATTCTTTGGGAAGACCACGCACGTATCCAAAACAACACACACTCCAATTCATGATCAGCAATCATAAGATCCCAAGACCAAGGTTTCACAGCAAACAAGACATCATCAAAGCACCAAGGACTGCTACTTAAGACCCACTCCATATCAGAACCCTTTGAAAAGACAACTTGATATGTGTTGAACCATAACTTCACCAGTTTGAACTTAGTCGTACGCCAAGCTTTAGTCATGGCCACACGAACAAAACGGATTGGGAACTCTGTGGTAGTCCATAATTTACCCACAATAGAAAGAGTACGTTCAGCCGCCTCAAGATTCAAATCCTTTTCCTCCAATGAAATAGGAGAAGAATCCAACGGATTCAGTGTAAGAGAATGAAACAGTTTGAACAAATCACTCCTCTCATTAATTAATTAATAAATTAATCTCATTAATTAATCAAAATAAATTAATGTTTTAACAGTTCAATATATATATATATATAATTTAACTAAGAATAAGATATAAATATATTTAATTGAATTTTGAATCCATAATAAATTAAAAATTAATATTTTGAATTAAATATAATATCTTTAATTAAATCACCTAATACTATAATTAATAATTAATAAATTAATCTCATTAATTAATCAAAATAAAATAATATTTTAACTATTAATAGGAGTAAATAAATCTAGCAAAAAAAAAAAAAAAAAAAATTAACTATACTTTAATATTGTTAGATCTAAAACCTAAATTTTAAAACATTTTAAGATAATAGCTAGATCTAAAACTTAAATTTATTTAAGATATATTTTAAACATTATTTCATGAAAATCAAATAAACATAATAAAAAACTTACCTTTTAATTGCAAATATGGGTGATTTTTGAGAGTTTTTCAAAATTTCGTTAAAGACAAATAAGTTACAAAGAAAAAATATAATACATTGGTCAATGTGAAAAACGCACAGACATGTGCATTTTTCTCCAAAAATAAAATTTAATATAACACTGAAATGCACACCACATGTGCGCTTTTAAGCAAAAATAAATTTAAGTCCCATTGAAAACGCACACGACATGTGTGTTTTTAAGTAGAAATAAATTTAAATTGTATTGAAAATGCACATGTCATGTGCATTATTTATCAGAGTGGAAGAATTTGTATTTCTACAGCTCTAAATCTACTCAAAAGTGATTTTTTCTTCAGTTAGAAAGTTTAAGCTATAGAGAAAGAAGGAGAAAAGAAAATGAAAAGAAGGAGAGAAAGGAGGGAAGAATCGGAGAAAATAAAAATAGAAACGCATGAAACGCACATGTCTTATGTGTTTTTAATAATGACATAGCTTGTGTGTTTTTAATATATATGTAACATTTTTATTTTAAATTTTAAAATAATTAAAAATGTACATTAATTATGCGTTTTTATGGTAAAAACGCACATATCATGTGCAATAAAATTAGAATGACAGATGAATTTTTAAATAGAATTAATCATAGAATTTTGTTAATAAATATGGCGTAAAAATCTAAGTAAGTGGATATTAATTCCAGTCACACGCATCCTCAGAACTCTATCAAAAAAGTTATAAATGTCCTTCAACAGAAAATCTCCTTAAAGTAGTAAATGTTCCACATAATACAAACATAGTACAGTGTCAATAATTTTGATGGCAAATTGGCATAAATAGTCCCCAAATTATGGTTATTTGGTGATATTGGTTTCTGAATTAATTTTTTTGTGACATTGGTCCCTGAACTATATTGAATTGTGTGACATTAGTCTTTTTAGTTAAATTTTTCTGTTAAGTTACTGTTTAAGAAATGTTAAGGGCATTTTGGTCTTTTTACTTAGAAAATTAAAAAAAAAAAAAAAAAATAGAAAAGGCAGATGGATCTGGGTTTGAACAATTTTCACGGTCGCATTCCCAATTCTCTAGGAGAATTAAGATTTCTTGAACACCTAATGTTTGACAACAATTTGACGAGCGAACCTTCGGCTCCAGAGTTGAGCTTCATCAACTATTTATTAAACTGCAGATCTTTAAATTCCCTTATTTTGGATGGAAATCTTTTTGATGCCACTTTGCCTGCAACTATTGGAAGTTGGGAACCTAAAGGCCGTCAAACTTTTAGACCTGTCAAGAATCAATTCTTTGGTAATATACCGAGTTCAATTGGTGGCTTGCAAAACTTGATTGAGTTTTCCTTGGCTTATAACCATCTGGATGGACCAATTCCGACATCTTTCAGTGGCTTGGTTGACATTGAGGCTATGGACTTGTCGCACAACAACCTATCTGGTTTGATCCCCAACTCCATGGAGGCTCTCATATCTCTCAAGTGTTTCAATGTTTCTTTCAATGGTTTGAGTGGTGAAATTCCTTCTGGTGGACCATTCAGAAGTTTCTCGTGGAGATCCTTCATCTTTAACAGGGACAAACCTTCCTGCATTCGTGATCTTAGGAGGATAGCAAAGAGAGAGAGAGAGAGAGAGAAAAGAAAAGAGGGAAACGGATGCCTCCTTCTCTTAGTCTCTATCCTTTTTTTTTTTTTTTTTTTTTTAAATTCCAAGTAAAAAGACTAAAATATCCCTGGGCAATTTTTTTTTAAAAAAAAAACTTAAATAGTAATTTAACAGAAAAATTTAATCAAAGGAACCAATATCACCAAATGGCCTTTGGGGACTATTTATGCCAATTTGCCTAATTTTGATATTCTCTTCAATCCAACCAACTTCTTCCCCTCCCAATTTCTACAACTCACACTTTTAATCAAATCTTATGTTTTTTTTTTTTCTTTTTTTTGTTGATAAGTAATCAAATCTTATGTTACGATAATGATAGAGATACAATCTAATTCAAATAACAATTTTTAACTTTTTTTTTTTTAAATTAGTACTTGTAACTTTTTTATTTCAAAGAAGGTCCCCCATTATTAAAAGTTAATGCAATTTTAGTCCAAAGATTATTTATTATACTTGTGATAGGAAATTAAGTTATAATTTAATTTCATGAATAATTTCAAGATTTTGATTTACTTCCAAAAAAAAAAAAAAAGGTTTATTAAAGAAAATAACAAATAAATAAATAATCTAACATATCAAAATTATTAAAATTATTATTGAACAACAAGAAGGATGAGGACCGTCCATTTCTTCATTCTGATCAAATTTTTATTTAATTAGTTGAATGTTGAGTTGGATCAAAAATAAGTTACAAATCCAACTAATATGATTCAATTCTTAAAATTTTGCTAAAAATTTTAAGATCTTTCCAGTTTGTGCTCTACCCCACTTTGATTCATTCACGAGAACAAGGTGACATAACTTTTTCTTTTTTTTTTTAACTTATATACCTCCACTTAGTTGTCAAGTGAGAAATTTTGAATTTGATTCATATAACGGACAATCTTGTATCATATTTGAATCATATCTCTTCCCAAAGGATTCATAAAGAGAGAAATGTTATTCAAAGGACTAAATTGAAAATTTTAAATTAAAATTCAGAAATTTAATTAGAAATCTTTTCAAGGGCTAGCTGTACTTCAAAAGTTCAAATTCAAACAGAAAAATCCTAACAAATTATTTTTCACCCAAAGGAGGCTTTAGGGTGACTAGAAAAAGGAATATTGTTATAGAAGTACCAATGGTTGGATCTCTGTCCACGCCTATAAATAGCTAGTATACGGCCCAGCAGGCGCAGTTTTATATATATATATATTCTGAACTTCAGTCCTTTCCGCTCTCGGTCTCGGGAACCTTTCCCAAAGCGAGAAATTTTGACGGAAAAACAATGCCTGAATCAAAGTCACCGTCGCCGGAACTACTTGGGCAGGACCTGAATTGGCCTCTTCTAAATCCACCGAATGAGTCCACGAAACATGAAAAGTTAAGCATTGACGACATGTTACAGAAGCACTGCGGGGAGTTTGGATTATGGCAACTGAGACACTTCCTTTTAACGAGCTTGGCATGGGCTCTCGAGGCCTTTCACACCATGGTTATGATATTCGCTGATCGCGAACCTAAGTGGAGGTGTTTGGAAGATTTGATCGGTTCCGGTTGCTCCTCCGGTGCGAGGAGCGTCTGCGAACTAGAGACTGGCTCCTGGGAGTGGATTGGCGGACCGGATAGCTCCGCGATAGCGGAATTTAATTTGCTTTGTGGACAGAAATATAAGGTTGGGCTTGTCCAAGCATTGTTTTTCGGAGGCTGCATGATCGGTACATCACTTTCCTGCTTCTCTGGTCCTGCTTTTTTTTTTCTTTTCTTCTTCTTAGTTTTTTTTTTTTTTTTTTTTTTTTTTGCTTCTTAAAAATTATCTGAAATTTATCATAAGTTGGAAACAGGGGGACCATCTTCTAGTGGTGTTCATGAATTAGAAAAAGGGGATTATAAGTTCATGACTTTGGTCAGAATTAAAACAAAGATTTGTTAACTTTTAGGTCTTGATCATCTTCTCTGAAAGAAAGAGGGGATTGGTGCATAGAGGAAAACTGAAAACTTGGAGCAGAATTTTTTTTTGGCATAAGATCTGTTTTTACCAAGTTTACACAGAGGATAAGATTAAAAATATGAGGAATTACAACAAACACGGGTCTTATAATTAATTATAATAGGTAAAAAAATACTACTAGAAACATTTTCCATCTCACTTTTGAGAGATCCAAACGGATATCCCATATTTCTTTTATTAATAATATATCACATGCATTCTTTGACCATTTGGAACAGAAACACACTTAGGTTTTTAGGGATTTAGGAGTTGTATCCAGTTGGATACAATCATTATTCGTTGCCAATTTTGACCCATGAAAAGGATTGGGCTGATAGTGTATGATTACGGTAGAAATGGGGATTTGGTATTAAAAATTTTCATTAAATCAACTTTTAAATTAAAAGTACTATTACTAGTTTTTTTTTTTTT
>JAXGGT010000162.1:8159020-8172219 GCA_035583425.1 Marsdenia floribunda | reverse complement strand
TTAAATTCTTCAAATTTTATATTTTAATAAAAACTATTTTTCCTAAATGTTGGAAGAGCTTTTTTTATAATAATAATCAACATGATTCAATTTTAAATTAATTAAGACTTAAAATAATTATAAAAAGATTAATACAAAAAAAAAATTAAAAATTTGATGTGAATTAGGTTCCAATATTGCTCGTCTAAAAGATTTCTAAGCTGTTAGAGGGCTTGAAACTTTTAAACTCGTAAGGCGCACCTGAAGTGTGTTATGGTGAACAATATCATTAAATTATTTATAACACGTTATCAGAATAAGCACTTAAAATGTGTCAAAATAGATAATATCATTGAATTATTTATTAAAAAATTATTATTATTATTAATATAAATAAGAAACAAAATGTGCATTGTCTGTAAAAGCGGGGTCCGTTGTTTGACTAAGTAATTTAATGCAATCCACAAAGTTTGTGCTTTGGCTGTGATTAATATTATAAGTCCACATGGTTAGTGTTGAAAAATCTCAAATTAGCAGCTTTTTTTTTTTTTTTTTTTTAATTTTAGGATTTGGATTTTGGATTTTTGGACCAAAGTCCAATCATGACCACGTCTTTTGCACCACACATGTACTTGCACGCTGCTTCCACATATCCCTCAGATTTCCTCCTCTTCCTTTAAGTCGGTAAACCGCTTTGAGACTATTTTATCATTTAATTTATAATTCGTTTTTTTTTTTTTTTTTTTTTTTTTTATTAAATTTAATTTAAATTACAGTGTTAAAAATTACAAAATGAATAAGTTGTAGGCTTTTTTCTTGGTTATTTTAATTCTAATTAATTTAAAATCAAAGTCGATTCTGTTTTTTAAATATTTATTTCTTTATTTGAGAGCAACTCGTTTTTTTTTTTTTTTTTTTTTTTGTTGATAATTTGAGCAACTCGTTAAATATGTAAAATAAAGAGTAAAAGTGAGTAATATTAATTAATTGTGTAGTAATAATAATCAGACACAAAAAAACACATTGGTGTACCTGTAGTTAACGTTGGTGGGAACTGATTAAAAACATTTGCTAAGTTATACATATATATATATATCATGGGACAAGACCAGTCATAAGAGTTGCTTTTATTTTATGCGTGGGATGATGCATGCCATCTTTATCCATCTTTTGAATTTGGCAACTTTATATATTATGCTTGTCTTTTAAAAACTTTTATCCATCTCTTAACTGTCTGTCTTATATGCCCACACAAACACACACACACATATATATATATATCTATCTATATGCATAATATCAATGGATGATTCGTTTGCAGACTTGTCCTAACCCTCTTTATCTCTCTCTGTCTGTGTTCTTGCTTTTATATATATATATATATATATCTATACATGATATGTTATTCTCAGCTCATATCGTATGTTTTCTTCTTCTTTTCTGGTCAGTAGCTGGCACCAAAGTGTAAATAACATTAATAATATCGTTTTCCAACAGGGCCATTAACTATTCATGGAACCATCGTCCATCACCTTTCTTTATTATATTTTATTTTATTTTTCCCTTCTTTGTTACTGTCACCTTCACAGTCACCTTCATGGTTGGGTGTATTGTCTCCATAAAGCAGAACTCTCTTTCGCCATCACTCTTTAAAGCATTTCCAAGCTCGCATCTCTCTCTCTTTTCTTTTCTTTTTTTTTTTTTTTTGTTTAAATCTTTCAGTCACCTTCAAGAAAACTCCCACTTTCGCCATTATTGCCCAGATGATCCATATATATATATATATATATAATATCACCACAGCAGCTAATTTATTGTTCCTTCCCATAACAGTTGTCCCGGAAATGAATATATCTATCTTAATTAATGTTGTTTTTTTAACTCAGAGAGGGAGAGAGAGAGAGAGAGAGAGAGAGAGAGCTACTTATCAAAACATGAAATGAAAAAGAAAACGTTATCCATCCATCCATCCATTTCTAGGCATCTATGATTTAGCTAGGTTTGATGATTTAGCATTATCGTGAAAATATATATATCCATAAGTGACAAAAGTTTTATGCAAAAAAAAAAAAAAGAAAAAATATTATAAAGTAAAAAGAAAGGATACTTGTTGATGTTTTGAGAAGACTTATCACAAGCAAAAGCCTATTCTTATGGAGTTTAAAAAAAAAAAAACACTATTGACTTATGACAAATAATACACGTACATTTGTAGTGGATCCATCCCTATTCCCATGGTCCATTACGTTGAATTAAACTCCAAGATGATGATGATGGTGATGAAGAATAATTAAATTTATTTTTATTGTATTATATATATATATTTAATATGTAAGGTGGAAAATTAATCATTCAATCATAATATGTGTTTTCTTGTATCAAAGTCAAGAATTTGATATATATATATATATATATATAGATATATAATTTTTTTAAATTAAATATATTTAAAAAAAAAGAAAAAAGAAAAATAATAAAAATAAAAATAAAGTAGAAGCAAGACATGCCTATAATTCATGCTTACAAGATTCAAAACAGGCTAGGGGGAATTTTGGGGTCAATTCACTAAGAAAAAAACAAAAATAAATATTTGAAGCTTGCCCACGTGGATTCCTGTTTTGTGATTGGCTGTCTCCTGTGCGGGTCCCATGCTTACGCCTTACTCCTTGTTCTCTTCTTACTCCATATCACAGGGACTAAAGGAATACAGTGCTAACCATTGATACGTCAGGTCAACGATACACGTGGCGTAATTCTACTCATGGTCCCCTTCCGAGATGCACCCTATCTCATTACTATATTATTTTCTTTCTCTCTCAGTAGCAGTATTTTAATTTTTTTCTTTTATTTTATTTCCGGATTTTACGCTTTCTGGGAAAGCGCGATTGCATGGTTTGCGGACCCCACAGACAAAGGGATCGATGGATACGTGGACTGGTCTCCTTCCATTTTCAATTCTTCTTTTTTTGTTTTTTTTTTTTTTTTTTTTTCACCAAGTCCAATTTTGCCGCCCGTACCCGTACCCCATTTAGTTCCCCAAATGATATTATTATTATTATTATTCTCGTTGTATAATTATTTATTTTTTAAATTTTATTTTATTTATTTTTATTTTTTATAATACTTTTTAAATTTCTTATTAATTTTTTTAATCTTATTGTTTTTATTCATTCTACGATTAAATTATTTTATCTAATTTTTTTTAAGTGAATAGTTGAAAAATGATCGGATGTATATTTTTAATGAGGGCTCATTTTTGTCTTTTTCAACTCATTTTCCTCCTTTCTTTTTTTTATCAGGTAATTATTATTATTTTAATTTTAAAGTCTTTGTCTAAAGAAGAACTTAAATTTATAATATTTTTATTTATAGATGAGACTTTTATACAAAAGGCAGTGGAATGGAGTTACAAACATGTTTGTGGATAACTTTCCTTTCTTTTTTTTTTTTTTGGTGAATGATAACTTTCCTTTCTATAACTATAATAAATATTGGATAATCAAGGGATAAGAAATTAATTAAAAGAAATTAAGTTGTCAGAGGTTGACCACATTGGCGCCAATTATTGGTGCGAAAAATACAATTACAAGTGGAAGTTAATAATTGATCGTTTGTTTTTCTAAGATTGACAATCATGGCATGGGAAATTTTCCTGACTTTATTATATAATATAATAATGATGAGTACAAATTATTATTTGTTGTAAAAATTTGGAGTTAATTTAATGTAACACGAGTTTCTTTGTTGGGAAATTCCATAATTATTATTATTATTATTTTTTTAAAAAAAAAAAAAAAAAAAAAAAAAAGGATGTTAGACATTACTGGGAACTTTAGGAGTGGGTAGCTGACACTGTTTCCAGTTGCCTGAAAAGATATTGTTGGGGATTTGTGGAAAAAGGATGAAATAGACACATCGTAGATGATGACACAGTTTTTTTTTTTTTTTTTTTGCTTTCTGCACCACCACCACTACTACTATTACATAGCCCACCAACCAAACACACCCTTATCGAAAACCTTCAAATCCCACTCTCAAACTCCCCCAACCCTTTTTGGTTTTTTGTCTTTCTTCTCCCTCACTCTCCTCCTCATCATATTCATTGTTTTTCTACCATGCACCAATCTCTCTAATTTAGAATCCCTTTTTTTTTTTTTCTTTTTGGGTAACCTTATATTGAATTCGAACCGACTAGACACAAAATTAAGGTATACATGTATATGATTCAAAATTCAAAAAAAGGAGAATGAAAAACCACCCACCCCACCATGCATGGGAATATATATATATATATAGTGTGAGTCTCTGCAAAATAGTGTTTTCTCTTTGAGTATGTTTTGAAAATTGTCTGCATAACCTGCAAGAAATGTTTTTGCGTTGTCCATAAACCAAAGGCAAACTGGGGAACAATTTCTGCAACAAAAGAAATAATCATTATCTTATCTGTTGTTTTCTTTTCTTTTCTTTGCTTTTGTGTTTGGAGGTATGGTACGTATCTGTCCTTCCCTCTGTGGTTGCTATTCTGTGCAATTCTTTTCCTTAACTTCTTTTGTCTTCCCACTCTTTTTTATTTGCTTTCCGGCTCTATTTACTATTTACTATTTACTATGATCCGCCCTTCCACCATTCTTCCTTCTCAGTCATACTTCCATACAAAAGCACCAAATCTTTTCCCATTTATCTTGTTTTAGACTTCTAATCATATATAACTCATTAATGACTTTTTAACCTTTCTCTTTTTTCCTTTTTCCCATAAAATTTAAATTGTAGTCCCGTCCCGTCCCGTCCGTCCCTTTAAAATTTTTAAGATAATATTATTACTTCCTCCACAAAAAAAAAAAAACATTCTTTAAAAATTGATACTTGTCTTTTCACGTTCAATTGATATATTAATAATGTTAAAATTTTATGGCAAATTGACACGTGCCTAATTTTTTTAATAAAGTGTTTTTTTTTTTCCCTTTGAAATTTCTTTATTTAATAAAAATATGTCTTCATGTAAATTTAAAATTTCAAATCATGCCAAGTGTTTTAAGAATAAAAGCTTATTCAATAAAATTGTGGCATCAATCAACGTGTCTCTTCTTCTTTAAATACTTTTATTTATTTGATTGATTAAGTAAAAAAGTTTTGCAATTAATTCATTTTAAAAATAATTATATGTTACATTTGTGTTATAGATATTTGAATTAAAAAATAATAATAATAATAATAATAAATTTAGTTGTAGTGAATTTAAGGCAACAAGTATAAGTGCTCATTACTTACCAAAAAAAAAAAAAAACTATTAAGTGCTCATTTATTAAGATAGAGGGGGGAATTTTACCTGTAATCCTTCCTGATTTTGAGCTTCCTCCGTCACTATCATGGAGCCCTGACATTATATCATGGATTGCCCTATAACAATCTTCTCAATTTTATCAACAATGTCTAAGCGCACTTGATAATAACGTTATTTATAATTTTAAAAGTTATGAGTTCATAACACGTTAAAGGCAAAAATATCTCAAATTAAAACAAAAATTTCACCAATTTTACGATTTCCTCCTTATTAATTTTTACTTTTTAGTTCCAATTAGATGAGCTTATTAGCATTTCTCCTTTATTACTTCCGATTTAGCTGCAAAATTATCTTTTGCTCAATGCACAAACTTGTTTGGAATGATCCTAATTATGGTTAGATAACACTTTTAAGTTATATTTATATTTAAATTAATATTATTCGAGTCAAGTAGATCATTTTTAGAAGGTAAGCTCTATGTTCAAAGTATAAATTTAATAATTTTCTATTAGTTTAAGTTTTTAGAGCCATTGAGACAATTTAATTCAATTTAGTTCCAAGTTTTGAACGGTTACATACGTGAATGCGATTTTAAACTGACGACTTTACTTAAGTTAAAAGAACTTTTTATCAACTTACCCAAAAAAAAAAGAAAAAAAGAGAGAGGACTTTTTATCAACTCACTTACGCCCTATGATGAGCTACAAAATATCAAGAAGCATATTGATATTTTATTACATTTTTTAGTCTTTATCCTCTCATATTTAGTACTCATTTAAGGTCCAACTAATTTAAAATCAAGCAATATAGAAATTTTTTTTAAAAAAATTAAATTTCTTAATATTTAATTTTTTATTCATAAAATTTGAATTCAAAAATACAAAATTAAAATATATAAACTTAGCAGACATAGTGCAATATTTCGTAATATTAATTAATTATTATAAATTTCTCCCCTCAACAAAAGAAAAAAAAAAAAAAAAAAGGATAAGATAAAGAAAAGTATTAATTACCTCACTTATTTATTTTCACAATGGTTAATAAGTGGGGAAAATTTTTGAGTCGTAAAGCTGCTCATGTTTATATCCAAAAGATTCAACACATGCTAATTTATGGAGAGACAACGCATCATGCTTTCTGATAATTTTTATTTCCTTTTTCTTCTTCAAGAAAATGTGTATTCTTCATGGATCTCATTATTGTTATTATTTATTTATTTTCTTACCAGAGTTGCTTTCCTTTCCTCTTTTTCATGATTGTTTTTCTTTTCAGTAAATTAAAAGCTTTTTCTGTACAATTTCTTTTCTTTTTTTTTTTTCTTTTTCCTATGTTATTTTTATGTACCAGAATTATTATTATTTTTTTTTAAATATTCCAATTTATTGCTTGTCCTTTTCTTTCTTATTACTTCCTCTCTTGATCAATCTTGCACTATGATGGCAATTTTAGAACTAAGTATGAAACTATATTAATTGCACTTCCCATGGATCACCTTTATTTTTTTTTTCATTTAAATTAATTTTTTTTTTTTTTAATTTAGGGGGAAAAAAAAAACACATGCTTTTCAATTGGCAACAAAAAGAAATTTGGGGGTCTATTTTCGCCGACTTTTTCTTATTATTATTATTATTATTATTTTTGGAAAGAAAAAAGAAAAGAAAGATATTTTGAAAATTGAATTTAATTTGATGCATATTTATATCGAGTTTCTTTTTCTTCTTATCCAAGAAAATGAAACAGAAGAAAACAAAATAATACATAAAATTCCTTTCTCAAGTCCTTTCCTCTCTTTGTCCAAATTCCTTCAATCAAAACACACAAAAAAAAGCTACTTTATTATTTTTTCTTCACTTTTTTGTACTAAAAAAGAAAAACTGAAAGTATAGCTCAACAAAAGCATGTTTAACAAACGATACAGTAACCTTAACCTTAAAAAGCTGCTCAACATAGGAAAAAAAGAGAAACAATGAATCCTCAATCTGTGAGGCCGTAGATGAACAGTTCCATTGGCTAATAGGAAAAGGACAGATAATCATTAGAATTTTCTTTTTCTTTTTTTTCCTTTCTTTCTTTTGATAAATAATCATTAGAAAAAATTGGCAAAAACAACTTAAGTACATTTAGCACTTTTTAATAAGATTAAATCATGAGTCTTTTTTATCATTCTCCAACTACTCCATGCACAGCTCACCTTTCTATCTTTCTTTCTTTCTCTTTTTTTTTTTTTTTTTTTTTTTTTGGGTGATTAATTAATGCTAAGCTAAAGTTAAGAGAGTTAAAAAAAAGTCTGTTATTCAGTAATGATATTACATTTATCAGAAATATATATATATATATATATATATATGGAAAAGAAATGTACTTAGTTGTTCTTCTTCTGGAAAAACATGTGTTATGATCATGAGAAGTATTTTTTTTTGGTGAATAGATCATGAGAAGTAGATGAGCAGGATTTCTGGCTGGAAATGAGAAAACAATTCCCATGAGATGTGTTTAATTTTTTTCAGTAAAAGGCAGTTGGCAACAGTATAGATACTTACCATCTTCCCCTTCTCCCCACCTTACCAACACCCAGACCCCCCTTCTCCCCCATGGAGAAGGAAGGTAATATGAGAATTTGAGGGTTCACATGTACCAAACTAACTCTTATTTGTGGTACGCAATGTAGATAGGTTTTCATTTACTGAATTGGAATTATTATTATTTAAAAAAGGGAGAAAAAAAAATAATAATAAAAGAGGATGAAGAAATAAGGGAGTGGACAGTGGTGGTGGAGGCGGGAGGTTTTTCTTGAGCAGGGAACTGTTTTTGTACAGAAGAGACTAATTAAAATTCTCTCTAACCAGAGTAAACAACAGTTAAAATTTAAACAAGGATTAAAGAAACATAAAAATGATGGGGGGCGCGTGGGTTAACCTACAAAGGGACTTTTAATTCCTAAAAACTAAGATGATCATCACAAAAACAGTTCTTTTTTTTTGGGGATCTTCAAAGATGCTACAAATTAACTGAGAATATCCATCCATGTTTCAATTCAATTTCAGTTGATGTTGCTCCATTGCTTATGACCAGGAACCCACTTGGGACATTTTGGACTGAAGTAGCTACAGACGACCCTTGAGTTCAGAAGCTCAACAATGGGTGGGAATTTAACACACCGGGGTGTTTTGTACTGATTGATTGATGCACCTAAACTAATGGCGTAGTCCATGAGCTTGTCAAATGTCCCAGTCTCCACAATCTTGATCTCCAGGGGACCGATTGATTTATCAGAGACGCGACCTTGCCGGTAGACACTGTTCAGGGATTCTTCGATGGTCAGGCAGCAGTCCTCATACACAGAAGGAGGAACTGGGGTTGAGCCATTCAGGCTCAGCTCCCAGTAAAGAACGTAGTGGCCCGGAATTTTAATGGTATCTGCATAGCTAGTGTACTCGGTGAGGCGTGCATCAAAAGGTAGGAGGTGGGTCACCGCGTTTTTGACTGCATTTTGTAGCTCAACTTCGTCGGTCTTGTCAGAATCGATGCTCAAGACTACATTTTTCCTGCAAATGAAGTTGAATTGAGGGGCATTGTTCTTGAATCCCGCAACGCGGAGCACATCACCCACCCTGTATCGGTACAGGCCTGCAACCACCAAAAGAAAAAGAATTCATGCATTGTTACTTTGTGGCCATTTATTTCTTAATTGGAACGATTTTTAGAAGATAAAAATTCTTTTTTTTTTTTTTGTTTTTTCTTTTAAAGAAAAGAAAAGGGTACCTGCATAGGTGGTTACAACGAGCTCATACTCCTGCCCGAGTTTGACATCAGCTAGATCAAGCAAGTCCTGCTGCTCTTTCCCATTGAGGGATTTGGGCATTGTAATGGAGTTAGTGACACCATTGTTTCTGTGGACTGGTAAGAACTCGAAATAGGCCATGGTGGGAATGAGGGTGTAGGAGACATCGCTAGGCTTGCAAAGAGGGTTGAGATTAACGCCAAAATAGCACTCAGAGGAAGCATACATTGTGCAGACAAGAGGCAGGCCATTGCTATAGTAATCAAGAGTTGGGATGTACTGTGACATGGTCCCAGTCACAATAACATCAATATATTTGGTATTAGGCCACAATCTAGTTATGATCCCTTGCCACGAGTCCCTCCCGCATTCCTTCTCAATGAAATCAGCAAGCTGGGGATCGGGTTTGAGAATTTTCATCACGGCTTCTCTGACTGAGTGGTCAGTGATTTGTGGGTTAAGAATTCCTGTTCTGATATCAGTGCACAGAAGGGGCCAGTGCTTTTCAAGGAAACGGATGGCGCGAATGAAGCCGGAGGCAAAAACAGCACCAACGCGGAGGACTTCTTTGTTCAGGCATAAGCCACAAAGCATTTGGGAATACATGCTCTGGTAAGAATCAGGGCAGAGAATGGTTTCATTTGGGCTGGTATAGTTTGTGTAGGGATCAAACGGCCTTTCCTTAAAGTGAGAACTTTTGTAATAACTAGTTAGAACAGGACGTGCCAGTAGCCCACCTGGGGTCTTGGCCTCAGATTTTATGAACAAGAAATACATTCCTTTGCCTTTGTCTAAACCAGGGACAAACTGGCTCATGACAGGCATCAGAAGGCTGTAAAGCTGCGATCTTCTTCCTAGCTCTTCTTCAATGGTCGGCATCAATTTCCTTTCCCCACCAGATGTGCCAGAACTGAACAGCAATAAACAGAAAACGAAACTAGTTAAGAAAAAGAAAAAGGAACAAATATCCACCAAAACAGACACGCATGCAGGAATGACGCGATCAAAAACAGTAAAGTTGAAAACTTTTTTTTTTTTAATTTTTTCTGTTTTTTGAATTCAGTTGGAGATGGAGCTGGTGGTGTATGCATATTACCTTGTCAAGAACTCAGAAATGGGGTGCGAACAAAGAATAGGAGATTTGTCTCCATTAGCAATACGACTGATATCGGTCTGAATATCCTCGTAGGTGATCACAGGCATGACTTTCTTGAAAGTCTCCCTGTCAGTATGGCCATTAAGACCATGTCTTTTCAAGTACTCAACGTGGGCATTCCTGGACAAGATTTCAGAAAGAACTCTCTTTTGGACCTCATCAGCGTTACCAGTGACTTCTTCAATAAACTGAAGAGCCTTCTTGTTCTTCTCTACCACAGAATAGTTAGTGCCGGCCTCTTTTGGTGCCTCAGGCATGTTGATAGTTGTTCCGGACACACACGAGTAATTACTAAGTAGTAATATGCCTTTTTTTCTTTCTATATATATATATATATATATATTTTTTTTTTTTTTTTTTACGCCTTTGAGAGAGAGAGATAGATAACTGAGCTTGATAACACTGAGATACAGAGAGAGAAAGAGATGGATAGAAAGAGAGTATGGGAGAGAGACAGATGGGGGTTTGGAGATTTTGGGTGTGGGGGAAAATGAAAAGAGAAGAAGGCTTTATATAGGGGAAATGAAGGGGAGAGAGAGGGCGGGTGTTAGGGGATGGGATTGTGGTCCAGCTTTTGTAGCGTTTAAAAGTGCAAAAGAAAGAAAGGAAAAAAGAATGGAAATGGATGATGGGGTTTGATGGGTGAATATATATGTATATATATATATGTATGGGGCTTTGTGGCAAATTGGGTTTTCCATTTCACTACGTGCTTTTATGACTCACGAAGACACAAAACTTTCATGCTTCATATTATTTGCCTGTCTCAATTCCAGCTGTGTACTAATCTACGTATTTCCTTTCATATTATACTCTCCCCTCCACAATGGTTCCAAAAAAAAAATGTCATCTATCCCTAATTTTTTTAACGATGCACGATCCTAAATTAACAAACCTTGTAATCAATAGGAAAATTATTTCCAACTTACTAATTGAGATGACAAACAACACAAATGATGAATCATCTCTTTTATGGCTCTTAATTAAAATGCATTAGAATGATAATGTTTCTATTACCACCTATATATGTATGTAGACACAAAAATCAATCAAAATCACTTTCTTGATAGATGTCATACATTCCACACACACACAAAAAAAAAAAGAGAGAGAAAAAGAAAAATACAATACAACATATCTGATAATATCAAATACAGGATCTTGAGTTTTCTAATTTGTTAGTCGAATAGTCCTCTTAAAGATAAAACTTTTATCACTCTCGTGTTTCAAACTCATCACCTTTCAAATCATAAATAAGACTGTTATCAACCGAACTACTACTATTATATAAAATTTTTTAAATTAAAAATAGTGAGAGAGAGAGAAATTCTCCTCGAGTACCGTTTTTTCCCTATTTTTGAATAATTCTTATTATTAGAAAACAGGCAATGGCTTTTCGAGAATATGTATGTCATGATGCTTGTTTTTGTCTAATTAAGGAAAATTATAGTTAGATGTATTCGATAAAATAATTGTGAGAGAAATTATGAGCTGTCCATTAAGTGGATACAAGTTAAGTCATGCTCATTTTTCTTTTCTTTTTGGACAAATGAAGCATTTTTCTCATTAAATATTTCTTTTTCCTCTTTTTGAATAATTAAGGTATGAAATAACAAACTTTCATAGTGCAAAAATCCATATTACTTTAATTATACTTACATGTAAACCTTTTTTTTTTTTTTTTTGTCCAAAAAATTAATTATAAGAATTTTGGAAGCGATAGAGAAGCAATCATATATCATCTTTATATAACCAGCAACATATATATATAGTTTTTATGTATGTCAAATTATAAATTATAATATTTAAATTCTTTATCACACTTTTTTTATTTTTTTTATTCTTTTATTAATAAAAAAATAAAATTTGGTGAATTTAGTCTCTAACATTTATAATTTTGGTGTGGTTGGTCATTTTTCTTTATTTTTATTATGTAAGTCCCCCACATATAATAAGTTAGTACATTTAGTCTTTTTCTTCAAAAAATTTATTATTTGAGCAAGTTAAATTTTGTGAATGAAATGACCAAATACATCAACTTATTATACATTAGGGACCTACTAAATAAAAATAAAAAATAAAAATGGACCAATCACACTAATGATCAAAAAATTAGAGATCAAATACACTGATTTTCCCAAAAAAAAAAAAAAAAAAAAAAATTTCTGGTGTCTATTTTCTTAATTTTTTGCAGATATGATCTTTTTACTTTTTCTTTTCCTTCTGTATTTTTCTATCTTTATACTATTTTTTATTGTCCAATTTAATCTTTTTTAATCATATATATATATATATATATATATTTGGTTAAAATAGAACCTTATAATCAATTCATATTTACTCTAATTTGATTGAATAAGTTAAACTGTAAGTAAAAAAAAAAAAAAGAAGTTAAGACTCATTACAAAATCACTTAATAAAAATTTGAATAAAATATGATAATAAGGACAAAAATGATAACCCAATTTAAATATGAGCCATTTACTCGCTCTTTATCTTTTTCTCAGACTTTCTTTGAAATTTTTGATGCTCCAAAGATCGCTTAGGTTATTGTTGAAGGAAGAAGATGAAGTCGAGTTCTCCTTGTAGATGATAGCTGTAATTGATAATGGGAATGCTATAAAAATAGTTAGGATGATTGTATTGTTGTTGTTTTGTGTTTGTTTTGTATTGTATGTCTTATTTAACTCACTTATATGTTTTAAGTTGAGTATTTTGTCTTTCACCTTTTTTGGATTGGATGTTATTTTGTTATTATAAATGATATTTATTCATTTATGTGTAATATTTCTCTTTATTAATGAAATTTCACTTTAAAAAAAAAAAGGACAAAAATAATAAATATATATATATAATAAAAAATTAACAAAGAACTAAAATAACAATCTTTTCCTATACGAATATATATATATATATATATATATATATAGTGGTCAGTCAATCTTATGAAAAAATTATAGAATTTTATAAGCCTTTCCATTTTTTTTTTTTTTTTTTTTTGT
>JAXGGT010000162.1:8098918-8132700 GCA_035583425.1 Marsdenia floribunda | reverse complement strand
AAAAAGAATACAATAACATTGATACTTTTCTTTCTTAAAAAATATATATATATATATATATATATATATATATATATTTCTACTTTTTAAGATAATAATAAGTTTGAATAAAATTCTTGTTTTGCATTATCTGTAATTTTAAAAGAATTAAATATTTATCAATTGATTAATGTTCACAAATTATAATGTAAGTCTATATTTATATTTATTTGAAGAGAAATAATTGCTTTGTTAAATGCCTTAGTCTTGTCTCTAATTCATGACCTTTGGAACTATCAATTGAACTACATTTTCTTGATTTGTTAATAGCAACTTTAATATATGTAAATACAAAACACTCCAATAATAAATTTATTGTTAGACACATATTGTTTTTAAAACAAAAAATTTCAACACTACTTATCTAACATTTCTTTACTTTTAATTTTTATCAAATAAAAAAAAAAGGTACTTTTTAAATTAAAAAAATAATTGACAAAATGACTTAACTCAACACACTTGTAATTTAAGAAATTAATAATGTTAGAGGTGAAAATATCTTAAAATTAAAATTAAAAATCAAAAACTAATCCAAATACAACTAAATATGTTTTCACTACCAATTAAAAGGGGAATATATATATATATACATGTATATCTTCTATTATTATATATACAAATTAAGATCGGTAATGCCATAAGAAAAAAAAAAGAGACAAAAAGTAGTAAATAAATTGTGTGATGGGGAAATTTTGGAGTTGTATGAATACGATGAAGTTGGGGCCTTATGTCGGCAGTGATTAGACGTAGAAAAAATCAAAGATCATATAATATATGTTTTGATCAGAAATATGTACGAAGTGTGTTTATTTTGTAGTTATATATATATATATATATATATATATATATATGTGTGTGTGTGTGTGTGTGTGTACTTTTTTTTCCTGGTTATATATATATATATATATTTGGTAAATCCTGGTTATATATATATATATATAATATAATTCACAAGTTAAACATATTACTTATAAAACAGGCAAAAATTATATTTATGATGCATCACAGATGATAAAATTATCCATATAATAATTATTAAAAATCTACTTTTGCAAATTAGATGATCAACCCAATGAATTTTGTAAAAAAAAAAAAAAAAATGTTTTCTGATTTTAGAAGCTGAAACTATTTTATACCAAAATAAATAAATAAAAAACGCATACTATTTAACGTGATTTTCTTTTTTTTTTTTTGTATGTTTAAAATTTCTTATTAAGTTTTATATTAAGCATACCAAAAAAAAAAAAACAAAAAGAAAGAAAGAAGTGGGTGGCAAAGTATAAACATATGGCGACTTTGGGGCCACTTCTGTTTCTCATAATATCCCTCAAAAATTTTAAAATAATAGTCTTTTTCATAATACTTTGTATAATTAATATTTGATAATTAATATTTATTAATTATTTTTTTAAAAAAACAATTTTTAAAATTTTAATTTTTAATTAAAAATATTTTAATTATCATTATTTATTGTAAATAATATTATTAATAGGAAAATTAATGGTTTAAATTTTTATATTATTATTGTTTGGATAAATGGATCTTTAGATTAATTTTTTGAATAATTGAATTCTCATTTTATTTTCAACTGGACAAAAGGGTCCTTTCAGCAAATTTTGATAATTTTTAGCTATCGAAATTCATATGCCGAGCATATCTATATCCCATGAAGAACATTTTTGTAATATACAATCCTATTAACTAACTAAAATCTTTATAAACTCACATTTCTTCTAATAAAATTATCTTAGAAGAAAAAAATAATTACAAATAGAAGAAATTAAAAAATTGGATGAAACTATAGTTTCATTAAGATGTGAATAAATTAATGGTGTTATAAATAAAAAAAATGGGGTTAGTAGTTAAAAATTATTAAAATTTTGTTGGAAGAACCCCTTTATCCAATTAAAAATGAAATGAGAATCTAATTATCCACAAAATAAAAATAAGGATCTATTTGTCAAAACGATATAGGAAGTAACACCAACCACTAATATTATTTCTTAATGGGAATTTTTTTTTTTTTAAAAAAAAAAACCAAATATATATATATATATATATATATATATATCCAATCTTAATTGGGTCTCTTCAAAATAATAGTCTATATTCATCACATAGATTCCTTTAGTATTATTAATGGAAAACAAATAGGATTCTTATTCTCTCCCTCACATTTTTCTTTAGTTTTTTTTTTTTTTTTTTTTTTTTCCCCTCTTTTCAATCATCAAAAATACAAAACAATTTAGGCCTTTTAAAAATTATCTAACATTTCCATATATACCCAACATCTAAAACTATTGTTAAATTCAACCCCTTTCATTTTTTTTTTTTCAATAAACAAATTTCAAAAAATTATGTCAAAGTCATTATGTTTATAGGTAGAAATTAATGAGATAAAAGCGATCTCTCTTAAGATTTAAAATATACCTTAAATTAAGGATGTTCTTCTTAAATATATTAGATTGTAATATATAAATTTATCTAAAATTAAATTTGTTTTTATTCTTATTTCAAAAGGTGATCTCTCTTTGTGTTTTTTATTATTATATAGAAAAAAAAAAAAAAAAGAAAGAAAGAAAGATCCACCCAACCAAGAGAAATGGAAATATATATTTAGCAAATTAACAAAACATATGTTGGGTAATGGAAGAGTGGTCCTTTAAAAAGTTTAAAAAGATATCTAATTAGGGTTGTGCTTTCACAAGTTGCTTCATCAATGTATATATATATATATATATATGACAAAATTGACACTTCTGGAGTTTAGCTTTGATGATGCATGTACATATTCATTCATTCTTTTGTCAACCATTTAAACTAGGGTTCCAAATTTATGATTTATAATTTTATTGATCACTGATATTTTTTTATTATTATTATTTGAATACACCTTTTGGACAAATTCATCTGACATTGACGTCTGGCACTATGTGAGAAAAAAGGTAGGAATTTTCAATTTTATAATCTAAAAAAGTTGAATACTAATGTGTTCTATTTCTTTGTTGCTTTAATAAATATATATATATTTATTTAAAAATTTCAGGTTTTTTTTTTTTTTTTTTTTTTTTACAATATGAATTGAACCATGATGTGAAATTGCTAATATCTAAGCTATACATTTTTGTCGCTAATTTTTATAGTTGAAAGTTACTTTTAAATTTTATCAAAAACTTAAATATGTATTTTTTTTTTTAAAGAAAAAAGGGTATACTTGAAATATATATATATATATATATATGTAGTTTGTTATTAATATTATATTTGATACAATTTTTTTTTTTTTTTTTTTAAAAAAATGTTATTGATATCCATTTTAGACAAAAATTTGAAAAATGATATATATATATATCAAAGAAAAATTAATATTAAACTTATATTTTTTTTATATCGGGATGAACTATATAATATATGTATGATCATATACATCACTCTTTGAAAAATAGTCTTTTTTTTAATTATTATTATTTATTTTCTTTTTATAATAAATTTTGAGGTTTTTTTTTTATCTAACTTAACATGAATTCATAATCTTTTGAGTTATAAGAGAGACAATTATCAACAAAGATATCTTTTCTTGTCAACAATAATCATGTTTCAATAAATATGTTACCAAAAAATAAAATAAAATAAAATTGGAAGAATGTACTACTACACCATTTTATGATTTTGTTCTTATTATTAACAAGGTAGTAAGCTTTGAATACTTTACATTTACACTTTCATATGATTGCGAAGAATATATATATATATATGCATGATTTTTTATGTTATTGAAAATAATAATAATAATAAAATGGATTGAAAAAAAGAACAAAAAAAAGAAGAAGAAAATACTTATTTTTGGTATAATAATGATAGCGATAATTAAAATCTTAGAAATCATATTTAAGTATCTTGAGAAAGTTTGAATCTCACTTCTAATCATAATATAATAGGACAAGTGATTCCTTTACAAAAATTACATTTTATGCTGTTTATATATATACATATTAATATAATAAATACATCGAAGACTTATTTCATTCTATTAAATTCATTAGAAAGTGATAACATTTTGTATCAATCCTAGGTAGGATTGTTAAGCAACTTTGAATGAAAAAATATCTTCATCCTTTTTCAAAATATACATGTATATATATATATATACTCTTACAAATGTACCAACTATTATTATTTTATTGATATTCAAATTATTTATTTTAAATTGTCAATAAAATAGTGAGGTGTGGTACATTTGATAATAAATATATAGGTCATATTTATATTCTATAAGGATTCAGACAGATTTTATAGGATAAGGATATTGTAAGTTGACAATTGAATATTCAGATACTTTCTTATATTTTATTACACATCCAAATAGATTTTGAATATTACAATAATATAAAAAGATTTAAAGGAAAAAGAGCACGGATTTAAACTCATGATACTTAGGACATTTCGCTCTGATTAAATTTTCATTTATTTTAAAAACTTTTAAGTTAATAAAATTGTTGATAAGAAATAAAATTTTGGTAGATTTGAGGTGAAAGGTTTTTGTCTTGTAACGTTCAAAGGTATATTGACCATATTGTGTCAGCGAAAGCATATATTAGGCATTAGATTTCCTTTTAAAGCAATTTCACGCACACACCTCATCTTCCTCAAACAAAAGCATTTTTACACTTTTCTTATATACTACTTCTATTAGTTTCTAATTCTACTTCCATTTTATTTTTTATATTTATATATACACACACTTAATAATTTAATTGTATTAATTATTAAAAAAAAATACATTTGTTCTTAATTGTTTCAAATAATATCTTTTTATCATTCCATCATCGACTTCCAAATATATATATATATATATATATATATATTCATTTCTCAACAAAACGAATAGGTAAATAATAAGGTTAAATTATATGAATTTTGAGTTAGTAAAGAAAAAGTATTACCTTCAACTTTAATTGTGTTGATTTTTATTTTTAATTTATTTATTATTATTATTATTATTATTTTTTGAACAAAATTAAGACCTTTCCATTTGTCAAATCAAGCGAGAAGAAAGTCAACCCAAATTCCTCCTCGCATTGCTACCACACATCATCTTTTCCTTTCGAAAAAAAATCAAAATGGCTTCCACTGATGAATATAAATACCGAGATGCTGCGAACCGATTTCATTTTCAAAAAACCAAGCACACCATCACCACCCCCAATTCAAGTCAAGAACCGACTTCTAGCTAGCTTACCTAAGCTACTAACCTTTTCTTTCCTCTCTTTTATTGTGTTTTGATTTGATTTGCTAGGTAGCTGCCCTTGCAGAAATTAATTCAAGAAAACAAAACTAGTCATCGAGGAAGAGGAGCTAGCGAGGCGAGGTGATCGAAAGAAAGGAAGTTAATTAATCAACAACCATGTCGGATGAATTTCAGCTAGGCAGTGGCAACTGGTGGGATGGAACGAGGAACAGGTATGATAGTGGATCGACAGCACCAGCATCGACCGCACTAAATAATAATACCTTTGGGTGGCAGACAGAAATGGCTGATATCAAGGCTAGGTCTTCCATGGATTCCGCCTCCTCCGTGTCGGGGAGGAGCTCCATGGGTGGCGGTCATGTTTTCCCAACAGATTCCCATAGGCTGCAACTGCAAGGCCACGATTCTTCTTCTGGAGCTGGACCACCTGGTGTTAATTTATTAACAGATCCCAATTTACATATGATGGGTTTAGGCCTTTCTTCTCAAACCATGGATTGGAATCAAGCTCTTTTGTAAGACATATATATATATATATATATATGTATATTATTTCTGTATTTTTTTCTCCTTTAATTTTCCACCATCCCTTATATATGCATGAAGCATGCAATTACTAATATATTGATTGATTTTTTTCTTTTGAGCAGCAGCCGGGGTGAAAAAGCTGAGAGTAGTTTCCGTTCTATGCTTCAAGAAGATGAAGGTCAAGGAAACGCAAATTTCCAGCAAGATTCTCAAGAGCAGTGGAGGCACAAGTTATTATTTGGTGGGAGTTCATCAGGTGACCAGGACGACTCGTCCGTAACTCATCATGATCATTTCAAACAATTCAATCGGGGAGGACTTTCGTTAGATCAACCCCAGTACAGTAGTTCTCAAAGCTCCAATAACAATAGCACCACCACCAATTTTCAGGTGGTGGATTCAGCACCACCGTACGGCAGCAGTCCAAATGTTGTACAAGGATTGTTAGTATCTTCTGATAATAATAGTAATAATCATAATCATCAGACACAGTCTCAGTCTCAGTCTCAGTCAGCTTTCGATCACAGCCGATCGATAAATTATTCCTACCCACCTGCTGCTAGCTATGCCATCAACACGGCTCATGACCACCAGCTCATCCCTAGTAATTCTTGGTCGAAATTTCCTCAGTTCCTTAGGGCCTCATCATCATCACCACCTGCAGCAAAGCATCTGCCCGCCCACGGCCAGTTACACTTTTCTAACAATACCCCATTTTGGAATGCAATATCCACACCTAACAACATCAGTACTGATGCTAGATCGAGTTTCTTTCCATCTCTTCATCAAACCCAACAACTTGCTACATCATCAAGTTTTGAAGAAAAACCGAAGGTAAGATCGATACAATTATATATGTACTTTATATATATACATATATATTATGATTAGAACCCTTCTCTCGTACGTGTTGCAGGGTTCTATATAATCTTAGAGAAAGTTTTGTATTTTTTTTTTTTTTTTTTGTTTTTTTAATTATTTAGTGCAATGATTTTACAGCAAAGTGCATCGGAAGTTAGAGATTTAACAAAGAAAACCAGCAGCAACACCACCGCAGAAGCATCAAATAAAAGGTCACGGAATGAAACAACGCCATCCCCTATGCCAGCTTTTAAGGTATGTGTGTGTGTATAAGAGAGTTCAGCTTTTGCGCTCTCTTTATTAAGTCATGGATGGATGTTGAGAATACATGTAGCTTTTTTCTTCTTCTTCTTTTTTTTTTTTTTCATTTTTTTTTTTTTTTTTCCTTTTTTTTTTGGTTTGGGTGGTTATCAATTAATGTTACTGTCTATCAGGTGAGGAAAGAGAAGATGGGAGACAGAATCACTGCGCTCCAACAATTAGTCTCCCCTTTTGGAAAGGTAAAAAAAGAAAATATAGCTTCTGATATATTGTTTGTGTACTTTCACAGAATGCAAAACATTCATATATAGCAACTCACTGATAACTATATATATATGCTTTCGGTGATAAATTATATACACTTATATCTCGTTTCAGACCGATACAGCTTCTGTGCTCTCCGAAGCAATTGAATATATCAAGTTTCTCCATGAACAAGTCAGTGTAAGTTTCTGTCAAGAACTAATATTGTTAAATTGCTTCGAAAGTATACATGTGAGTGTGTGGAAGGCAAATGATTGTTTCTGAGACATGTTCCGTTTGATGTGAAATATCAGGTTCTGAGCACCCCATACATGAAAAGTGGAGCTCACGTACAGCACCCCACGCAGGTAACTTTTACAAAGAAACACTTATAAGATAATTCAATTTCTCATTAACGCATTGAGTGCAAAATATATATACTGTCCTTTTATATCATCCATCATCATCATTACTCATTAGAGAATGTGAATGGACATTAATTAATTGTTGGTGTTATATACATATATGTATGTATGTATGTATCCAGATTCCTCATGACAAATCTAAGGATCCAGAAGGACCTAAACAAGATCTTAGAAGTCGAGGGCTGTGTTTGGTCCCAGTCCCTAGCACCTTCCCTGTCATGAACGAGTCAAATTTTGATTTTTGGAACCCTACATTTGGCGGAACGTACAGATAAATTAATGGAGGGGTACGCATGCAGCAGCAGGACATATATCCCGGCCTGCAGCAAACAAAACTAATGTTCACACGCCCAGCTGATGATCTCAACGAACCCTAAATATTAGAGCTATATAGCTAGCGGGGGATGATTGATAATTGAGAGAAGAAAGGTACAAGCTAGCTAGCCCCAGCAGCCCAGGATGAGACATACATAATTGTGGTACAGTTTCTAGCTAGAAGTAAATTAATTCAAAGAGAAAGAAGAAGATAGATGTGACGTACCCTTTAGAGGAGAAGAGTTGCTGGAACAGCTACAGGCAAACTGATGCAACTTTTGGGGCGATATTAGGGACCATTTGTATGGGAATATTAGTCTTGTAATAATTGAAGAATTATGATTAAAGTTTGGCTTAGGAATGACAAAAAAAAAAAAAAAAAAAACTGTGCTTCATTGATCAGCCATATATAGGGAGAATTAATTAATTAGTTTTTCTTTTTTAGAAAGATTATAATTTGTTGTATGTTAGCTAGGAAGAATGTAGGTGATGAAGAGAAGGATGATATATATATATATATATAAAGAAGAAAAAACAAAAAACAAAAAAGAAAAGGAGCTTTTCTTGATACATGTCTTGTTTGCACAGAGCTGGCACTAGCTAGCCAGCTTTAGTTTTAAAAAGAGAAAGAAGGAAAAAAGAAGAATGATGGAATAATTGAATTCCAGAATAGGAGTGATCCAATTGAGTGTGGGGAGATCAGTTGATTGGAAATCTCACTTTTGATTTGTTTATGTGTTTGGAATATGTTAGTGGAAGTCAGAAGCTGGCCATAACCCACCCCCCCCCCCCCCCCCCCTCCCCTTTTGTTTTTTTTTTTTTTTTTTTTCAAAAAAAAAAAAAAAAAAAAAAGTCTTTTGGAAGGGAATGAACATCATCAGTATATGAAATAAACCAGTATTAATTTGTTTGTGCTTTGCATCCAATGGTCACATTGAACAGCACTCATTGGAAGTTGAATGAATACTCAAGCTTAGATTACACTACTCATGTACTATTTGTAATAAGTTAGTATTGGAAAGAAATGAATAATGTTCATCACCTAATATATAATCTGACGCTGATAATTAGAATAGTACTATATCTATTGTTTAAAATCATTTATTCTTTCTTACACCATCTATATATAATACAATAGTACATACGGCTATACTGTTTTTTCTTGTATTTCTATTTGAATTCATATGTATATATATATATATATATACATATGACATGATAGTTAATAGTTTCATATGATCAAATAATTATAGTTTCACATTGATTAAAATTCTAAAATTCTAAAATATCATATATTTATAATTAGATATATATATATATATATATATATATATAAATCATAACTTTTTTAATTGAGTTAAAACTTTGTTATAGTAAATCCACGACGATGGACATATGTGTAGATTAGATATTGATTTGCAGATATTAAGAGTTTTAAGGTGTTTCTTTTTTTTTTTTTTGATAATTTAGTTTTAAGGTGTTTCAATTATTACATTTAGCTGATAGTAAATTAAAATTTTATTAGATCCTAGCTAACAAGGGCTGTTATAACCCTTATAATATTGATATTAGAGCATTTTTGCAACCTAACAATATGAAGTTAAAGAGATGAGATTAATTCATGTTGTTTGATTGTATCTTCATTAAAGTACCATTTTACACTCTTTTACCCTAATCATGAGCAGCCCTTAGATTCACTTGCAAACTTCTCCGACGCGGGATCAGTACGAGTACTGTTCATGCAGTGGCTAGCTACCTAGGCCAAGGAAACTTTAAAATTATATATATATAGGTGTACTTTGGGAAATATATATATATATATATATATTGGTAAGTTATATATCTATATATATTATAGTCTCTTGGGGATAAAGAAATTGATGAAGAGGAGAGAAATAATTAGGACATAGTAAGGCACTTTTAGCGGCACATCAAGTACCTTTGGGGGGCAGCAGCAAATTAAAGATTGGCTTCGCTTAGAAGCATAAATGAATACAATATACATGGAAAGAAAAGGAGAAAGAAAAAAGGGTGGGGGGCTAGGGGGCATCTATATATATATATATATCTATTCAGTGATCATAATTATTCTTGTCAAGAGCGTCATATGCATGATGAGCCCCCATATAGAGTATAACAAACTATGAAGATGAGTGTCTTCTCCTACAAGTTTACTACTGATTCTATATCATTGTTGAGCCATGGGGGAGGGAGAGGACACAAAAAAAAAAATTCTCTGTTTGTTAGCATGACTGACTCCATTGCAACGCCACCTGGCCGAACATTTAACATTTATATATGTATATAATGATTTCTGAATCATCCACCCCCCTCCTACTATTTTTTGTGCTCCCATTGATTGATTTCTTCAACAACTATATATGGTTTGGTGTATGATTGCTGCTAAGTGTTGCTTGACAACTCTTTACATTTATTGTTTGGCTCATAGGAAGCCTTACAGAAATATGTAGATATATATATATAATATATATACAGAGCAGTACCTCTTATACCCTTTCTTCTCTCTACTTCTTGAAAGGGGCCTGGAAAGGAGAAAAAGACTGGGATTTGAGAACCCCATCTTTTATTGTTGTCATAAAAGAAAAGATGGATGTTTCCATTTTAAGAAATGTACTGCAGAGGAATATATACTACATCCATCAATATGTGTACAAAATCCCAATTATTATTGACGTATAAATATATAAATGAGTAGGTGAAAGTAACTCTGTACCAGAGGTTTTTTGGGACAGCCACCAACTCTATAGCACCAACACTGGGGTACTTCAATTATCTCAATTTGGAACATATCTAATTTGATAATTTTGATCCATATCATATAATTTGTACTTCAGAAACTAGTTTAATTGAAGAGATAACCCCTGGAATTTGGTGGTATCAGTACCATATATCTCATACGCAAATTAAACAAAGGGACGGAGGCAGCATAAGACAAGGAAGGATCAGAACAATACCAAAACCTGACTAATCATTTAAAAACCAATAAAAATCAGAAGGCCCAAATAAATCTTTTAAAGCGAACACCCCCACCCCCATTCTTTTTATCCTTCCCTTGTCTTGTCTTGCCTTGCCTTTGTTTCCTCCTGGAATTTTATTTCAACTCCCTTCAACTTGAGATTCCTTTGGAGTTTTTGGTCATTTTTTTTATTCATTATTGAAAAATCGTTGGGAGCTATTAAATTTGAGTGTGGGGATCAGGTTCAATACACATGTAGGGACTTCGAGTTCCCTCCTTTTCCAATCACTCAACAACTACCGTATCCCCACAAAGAAATACCACCACCAAACCCCACAACCGAAAAAAAAAAAAAAAAAAGAAAGAAGACCTCTTCCTCAATTCCTGCCACTTTCCCATCAACATGATGAGGAGAACACGAGTGCAATAACATTCAAAAAAAAAAAAAAAACATATCAATTGGAACTGATGAGCCACATTTTATAGTGACAGAAGTCACTGCACTGGATACACCACTTAGATCCCTATCTCACAATATTAAATAAACCTTTTCAATCACATTTAGTATAAATAAGCACCTCCCTCCCCACCTCTCCAAAAATTTAAACAAAAACAAAAATAGACTGTAAGAATGCCCAAGCTGTTCAGGAAGAATCATGCAGCTCCCTTTAATTTCTTGGTAATGGTAGCAATATACTTGCCCTGGTGGAAAGCCTGTTCCAATTCAAGCTTAGATGGCTGTCTTGAGCCATCACCAGCATAGGTTCCAGCACCATATGGACTGCCACCTTTCACATTCTCCATTTCAAACATGCCAGCGCCAAATGTGTAACCAATAGGCACAAAGATAATGCCATGGTGAACTAGCTGAGTGATGGCAGTCAACCTATATAAATGATCATTTCAAAGGAGAGAACTCAGCAACAAATAGGCTTAACGAACAATCAATCAGGTTCCAATATATTAATGGAGACTTTCCATGATGAAGAAGATCACCAACAAGGACTTACGCTGTTGTTTCTTGCCCACCACCTTGGGATCCAGTGCTGTAAAAAATGCCAGCAGGCTTCCCAGCAAGCTGCTGTGTCCTCCACAATCCTCCGGTTGCATCAAGGAATGCTTTGAACTGAGCAGCCATCATACCAAATCTTGTAGGGAAACCAAAAAGAAATCCATCAGCTTCAGCAAGTTCATTAGGTGTAATAATGGGTACATCGCTCTTGGCTGGTGCACTCATTTTGACAAGAACCTCTTCTGGTAATGTCTCAGCAACCTGCACCAAAAAGGATTATTATTCAAGTTAATAAAATTTCCTGCAGCAGTTGTGTTCGAGACAGAAATACATCCCTTGTCAGATCTTGGGTAAAGATCAGCAACTTTCTCACATGAGAGGATAGTCGGCGGAAACAGAAAGTTTTCTTTTTAAAAAATATAAAAATTTGTAGAACAGGGCTAGGCTCACGGATTTACAAGAGTAGACTTTTTTCAGATTCCAATATCTGCTACTTTCTGCCTTTCCAGATAATCTACCGATGTGTTGATTTTACTATTGAACTAACTAGATGAAAGAGTAGGGTGAGACAAAAGGGAGGAAGCCACTGAACTGAAGGCTTTTCCTAGTGTCCCTTTAGTACACAGATAAAGGGTGAATACTTCACGAGCTTACAAGTCAGGAAACAGAAAAGAAAGTAATGTTGCTCTCAGTAACACAAAATCTGTTGTGAAACTGAAATCAGAAACTTAAGAAGTTAGCAAGTATTGCACCAACTTTCTACTGATATAGTATGAGATTTTCAACTTGCATACAGGAAACCTTACCCACTGCACCAAGTCCTCCCAACCCCAAAAAACACAGCAGAATTCCCATGATGAGAAGGGAAAACAACTTATCCAGTTCATTGCTCACAAGTGTAGTTCTCTACTGAATCAAATGCAAATAGTCACAAGTAACAAAGATAAAAGAGTGCTAGAAATCAATTAAAATAAAAATCAAGAAATGGAAAGAGAGAGCCAGTTAAATGCAGTTGATTCAGGATAACCTTCAGGAGTATTATGAAATAAACATATCAAAGTTGATCCATTAATTGCACTTGCAGCTCAAACTTCAGTCAATGGCACTACAATGTTGGGAAAGTTTTCCAGACAATTCTTATTTTCTTGTCTTTCATAGAGAGGATGGGCCAGAACATGAAAGAAACTGTATCACCTACTTGCCACAGTTTAGCTTCAACTCCTTCAACAGATGATGCTCCTTCCTTTATTGCTTCCGCTAGTTTTTCCACATGTCCGTACATGGAGTAGTACCTGTGAAGCAAATGAATTGACTTACCCAATTCAAATAAAAAACACTAAGAAGGACTATAAAAAAGAAAGTGGGTTTCCCTGGTGCACGAACAAAAGCAATAGTATGTTCACTGAACATCCTTCCCAAATCAAAAGATGAGCAGTAGTCGGCAAAAATAAGAAAAGCAAGCATATTCTGGAAACTGAGTCTCTTCACTAATACGTACTGGTTTTTTCCTTTCTAGGTATAAGAAGATCCGGAGTACAATCTCATACATATGGAACAACTGAGGGGAGGTTTCAGTAATTCCTTCCCATCTGTGCTGACTTCTATAGATATACTAACCAAAGAACTTTGTGCACCCTGTTTGTTACCGTAAGTCTTCACCATCTTTTAACCATATTCTAACACGGGGGAGACCTTATCCATCCAAAAAGGCACTTCCTGAACTTCTCTTGATTTTTTCCATATTTAGCAGAACAAGATTATGGTACAATCATAAAAAATGTCCCCAAAAGCTCAAGGTAGGCATGATTTCAATATCACAAGAAAATGATATACTAGACAAAATTTGAGAAAAGGAGAGGGAATAACCATGTAGTGCACGAGTAATCATGCAAACATAGCAGCAGAGAAAAATCGGAGTCCAGTAGGACAGGACAAAAAATTTGCAGGAAACCATGGATGCAAGCACAAAAGATACAGCTTGTTTTCAAATTTGACCCAGCTTCCTTGCTCAACTATGACTTTTGCAAATAATGAGGCAGACATACTATTTCTTCATTCTCAAACTGAGCAAGTGGCAATATATGACTTAAACAGTGAGAAACCAATACTGCACTCCGTGTCACAAAGATAAGCTCTCTTTTCTTCCTTATTTATACTAAATGTTAGTCCTCTTTCCTGCTTCAAAGGGTAGTTCTTCCTAACATTCCCTCATTAGTTAATTGTTCAAGGTGGACTAGTAAATACAACATAAAAAGATGCCCTATCTTTGGATATCTTAAGGGCGTAAAAAAGACTCATACAAAATAGTCTCAAGAATAAGCTTAGTAACACAGGTCATCAAAATTCTAATGGAGAATGTGAGCCATCAGCATGTTTCAGGTTATCTATGACGAAAATAGTAAGCGAACATGATTGGTGTTATTATATTAACTACATTTCTTATTTGTTGAGTGAAAATGGGCATGGATCTATCGATGTTGAGACAGAGGGAGTAAAAGGCGAAATTTCTTCACCAACATCCATTGTAACAGCACATAAATACAAGTAATGCCTGTACAGTTTGACAACAAATACTCGCTGAATCTCAGGAAATTGCATTTGCAGAACCATAAGTTTACTTGAGTATCTACAACTAACTGGACATCAGAAGCACAAGGGAAAAGCAATAAAATTATAAAGATGTAAATGATTTTCAGGAGTTGCATTTTCATTCACCATGAAAACGGTACAAAATCGACAGTCATAAACCAACTGGAAGAAGTCATATCACCAAACATGTAGCGGTCGGAAAATCATTTGCCAGTCAAAAGCAAGACTCCAACTTCACTTCAAGAAATACTAAAAAACACCGATAGTTATTATAAACCAGATCAGAATTGTACGACTTTACATAAGCCACAGGATATATATATATATCAGCCTCTCCATTAAAAAGAAGTCAAACGAAAACAAAAGGGGAAGGGAGGAAACTCAAACTTCGACACTGACAAACAGAATTATCCTTCCATCTACCTATAGATATAGACACCAAAAAGATTAGTAATCATTATCATTAATAAATAAATAAAATATTAACAGAATTTTTTCATAAAAATCAATTCATGATGAATTCAGCGTAACCAGAGATCAACACAAAAAAAAAAAAAAAAAATCTTGAATCAACAATCAAAATCTCGTCAGGAAATCTAGGAAATACAACTGAAAAAACCTAAACAACATCATGACCATTAGGTATTGAAAGCCAAAATCCCACCAAACCAACAAAATCAAATGAGAAATTCATTTTAATGCAAATAGTGACATCAACAGGTCATCAAAAAACGAAAACTAAGCGAAAAGTCAAAAGAGAGAGGATTCAAGCATTACTATTAATACTTACACGATATAAATTTTAGTGGCCATTGATATCCAGCGCCAAGAAAAACCAAAAATGGCTCCAAAGAATACAGAGAA
The DNA here is from genome assembly GCA_035583425.1 of Marsdenia floribunda. Lineage (NCBI taxonomy): Eukaryota > Viridiplantae > Streptophyta > Magnoliopsida > Gentianales > Apocynaceae > Marsdenia > Marsdenia floribunda. The sequence goes on along the minus strand of JAXGGT010000162.1, from coordinate 8,117,338 downwards.
TGAGAGGGAGAATAGAGAGGTATTGAGAAGAACAAAGGTGTATTTATAAGTGGCAACCCGGTCCGGGTTACTTGCCCCTTTTTTCCTTTTTTTTTTTTTTTTTTTTGGGAAAAACATAATCATGATTGCTAATGGTAAGTATTTCGAGGAACTTCTCCTGGTATATTGGTTATTAGTTAGGTTTCTTCATTAGACTTCTTGGCTAGGGGTCGAATCTTCTCTTCTTCGTGACAAATCAAGAAGTGAAAGGATAATTTTATCCGAGTATTCGACAGTTCGAGATATATTCACATATGCAGATCTTCTCGTACTATTAAGCCTCCCTACTGAATTAGTCACGGCCAAAAAGGTCCTGGAATACCACCGTCAAAAAAAAAAAAAATGGTAAATACTTCCTTCATGTTTTTTTTTACTTGTCTAGTTTAATCTATTAATAATTTTTAATTATTTAAATTAATACTAAATTTTATTTCAAATAAATTGATCATTTATATTAATTTTAATTATTCAAATTAATTCTTTCAACTAATAATTAACAAATTCTAGTAAAATTTTATATTTATTAGATACATAATTACTATCAAAGGACAAAATGACTATTTCATTTCAATTTTGCTCTTTTTAAGTTATTTCAATTTTAAAAGGTGTTATCTTATATAATAAAATTTTAAAATTTTTGACAAAAAAGTAATAACAATCTCACTTATGATCATCGAGATTATGAGTTCGAGACAAGTCATAAAGCTAAAATAACTCAAGTAATTATCTTAATTTATAAGACATTGTTATTGTTGTCTTGATACTTTTTTATCTTATTATGAACATAAATTAATGAAATTAATTATTTATCGTTCTCTAAAAAAGAAAAAGATATTTGCACACATACAATATTTCATTTTTAAAAATAAGTAATTAAATAAATAACACGAAAAAAAAAAATTTTATGAAGATAATCAAAGTAAAAGATCCAAAAATAATATAACTTGAGAATCAAAACAAAATATAGGCATAAAAAATTAACAAAACTTTGTTAGTCGTAAAGATGGAAATTTTAGGCGTTATTTAGATTTCAATTATATTAGAGTTGAGTGAAAAAGTTTTGTCTCTCAATACCCAACACATTTGAACAAGGTTTTTTTCTAACTAAAATTTGTCCCCCCAAAAACACACCTATAAAATTTGTGTACCTTACCTTATTTAAAAATATATATATATATATTATGAATAACACACTTTTTCCAAAACAAATATTCCCTTACATACACAATCATTATACTTATAAAACCTATATATTTAACCCATATTTTTTTCCAACATAAAATTCATTTTAAAAAAAATTACAGACAATATTCATTTTCAATGAAAGTATGTCTCAAATAAGCTATTTTTTCTTAAATATAATAGAAATTCAAAAACAGCCTTAATTTTGAGAATTTACTTAAATGAACTAAAAAATAAATAAATGTATCATTTAAGTGAATTTATTATTCAAGGTATGATATTTCCACATTAAAACGACATATTTTAATTAATAAAAATTAAAAAATATTTTAATCAATCAAATAACGTGAGAATAGAAAATTGGTGGATTTAGTCCCCAATTTTTTGAATATTGGTGTGGTTGGTCCCTTTTTTTATTTTTTATTTAGTAGATCCCTAATGTAAAATAAGTTAATACATTTGGTCCTTTCTTTTATAAAATTTGACTTACCTACATAAATATTTTGTAAAGAAAATAACCAAGTACACTAATTTATTATACAATAGGGATGTATTATATAAAAAAATAAAGAAAATAGACCAATCACACCAAAGTCATAAATATTAAAGACTAAATTCACAAATTTTTCCGTCACAATTAAATATATATATATATATATACTCCGTCCTCTTTTTTCATAAATAAATTATATCTAAAAATATAAAATATTACTTAAAAGAGAAAGAGTAAAATTTTGAAGTATTTCTAATGTTACATTTTTTTTTTTTTGTTGTTGTTGTTTTATTATATTTATATAAATATAATAAATATTATTATTTAATATATTATGTTAGTGTAACCCATAAATATAACATAAAATTCTTACTCCTCTTTTAACCCATACCTATGCGAAATTCAATGATTTTTTTTTTTCATGCTTATTACAAAATGAAATTAAATAATATCAATTATTTGTATTATTTCTTCATACTTAATTATTGACACATTTATTTATGGTTTTAATTTCAAAAAAAAAAAAAAAACTTAATTTAATTCATTCAAAATAAATACATTTTTTATATTTCAAAGAAGATAAATTATTCAGACATAAAAAAAATAATAATAAAAGTTTTAAAGTTTTTTCATACATAAGCATATATATTCACATTTAATTCAAGCTAATTTATAAAAATAAAATAAAATAAAATAAATAAAAAGAAAGAAATATAATACAAATTTTTCTTTGTTTAAAAAAGAAAAGAAAGTAAGTAAAAACAAACAGATAATAAATTTTTAAAAAAAAAAAAAAATCACATTTTAAAATTAAAAATTAGAATGAAATCCAAAGGTACGACGGCGTATGAATTGGTGCAAAGAGAAAAGAGTGACTCCCGGGTAATGATGGTATACTTTTGTCACGCTCATCCTCATCATCATTTTAATTCCAACAATGTAAAGGAGATAAGACTTTGGATAAATGCCAACCAAAATATTCCATTTTGAAAAAAAAACAAAAAAACAACCTATATTTAAATTTTAAAAGAAAATTAATTTAAATATCTTTTAAAAAATAAAAAATGTTATGATTTCATATTAAATTTTTAATTAATATTCTAATTTTTTCTTTCTTTTTTTTTTTGAAAATTTTGAGGTATATTTGTCTCTATTGTATTTCGAACTTATAATCTCTCAAATCATAAATGAAATTACTAGTTACATTCTTAAAATTAATTTTATTTTATTTAAATAAATAAATAAAATATTAGTTAAAAATTTAAAAATATTTTTTTGCTCTTTGTTCAATTTGACCATAAGTGTGTGGATAAAAGTTGAAAAGTTATTGGTGAGGTGGACCAATGAGAACGCTTGACTTTTTGTAGCATGGGTCCGGCCTTGGTGTTTGACTGGAGACCCAAATCCTATAATTCCTAATAAAAAGAGGGAAAGCAGAGGATTAAAAGCAGAATATATAGTAGTATTACTATTAGGTCTGTGCTGTGTGCATGGGTCGATTCTGGACACCTGTCCCGCATAAAATTTGCATTTCTTATTATTTAATACGAATTTTTATTTTTAAAAGTTTATTAAATTAATAAATATATTGAATTAGTGCTAATAAATATTAGTCATTCTAGAACCAAATAAATTAAGTCTAAATAAATAATATTTATTAGTCAGAAAATGAGCCCTATCGTGGGTTTGCCAATTACTACAAACATGGATTTGGACCTTCTTTTTTTTTTTTTTTTTTTTTCTAGTCTAATTAAGATATCCATCACTATCACTGACAGTAGTGACTAATTCTTTTCACTATAAATGTTCTCTTATTGGAGGAAAACAGTTGACCATGAGAGGTGCTTCATTCTCATGGGCGAGATTCAAACACTTAACTCCATGGTCAAAGGGCGAGGTGAACAATTATCATGTCACACCTCATGATCATGGATTTGGACTTTGGAGGAGCTGTTTTAGTGGAAATTGACTTTTGGATATATACATATATTTTCTTTCATTTTTTCTATGTTTTAAAACGAAAAACTTCTAGAAAGTATTTTGTGGTATATGGAGAAAAGTTTTTGATGATAAAAGATGACGCAACGCATGTTAAAGGCTGAGCAAAGCTTCTCCTTAAATGGTATTTCTTAAATCATAAACAAATTTGATATTAACAAAATTTCGGTTTTAAATAAAGAAAGAAATTAACGGTTCGCCTTAATAATGTACTTTTAATAAAATACATAAATAAATAAATAATAATATTAGGAAGCAAGGGCGAACAGTGTAAATGCACTGAAGAAGTTGTAGTGGTAGAATGATAAGAGAAGTGAAAGCAAAATTCTTGAAAGGTAAAGGAGACAACAACTTTATCGGGTTCACCAACTCATGAAGCAATAGGGATATCTAGTTTTTAGTCTGGGAGGGGAGGGGAGGCGTGTGCCCCCACAGCCACAGTGCTGAAACCAACCAACTGCCACGCCATTTTATTTCGTACAAAATTGGTAATGGTATGAGAGGCACATTACACATACCTATTCTTTATGCTTTCTAGAAGAAAGCCCCACCCAGCACATATCAGTCTTGGCTTTTCTTCCAAAGAATTCAAGTCATTACCAGTCACCACCACCCCCACCCACAAAACAAAACAAACAATTAATCTTTTTTTAAAAAAGCTTATTTGCAGGGAAAAAAAGGTGGATAATTCTGTTACACTCCTTCCTGTTGTTGTTTTCATGCTCTCTCTCTCTTTCTAGCTCATGTGGTGGAGTGGATCCAGCTCTCTTTTATACTTTTTGTCTTCTTGTTTGGCTACAGATGATATGAAGAAATATAAGGTTTTGAAATGGGAAAGCATAATGCAAAGCAAGTAGCTACTGGTTATTCATTCCCTTAGCTAAGATTTAGATAGATATGGGTCAAAAAGACTCCAACTTTTTATATGCAATATAGATTCTTGCATATGAAGCCTAATCAGAATTCCTCATAACTACTACCCTTCTTCTTTCAACTTCAGATATAACATGCTTTTTCTTCAAGTCAATGAATGTGGCATATGGAATGCAGAAAATTCACTGGACCACTGGGGTCCTGATCCCCACTCCCCTGTGTGCAATCGGTGATTGATTCTCAAGGAATCTACTTTATACCATAAAAGACTGATGAAACCTAGAACCAACTGCTCCGGTACCACGCCAGGCTTTCCCGCCCACTTAATCCTATGTAATAAGCTATATGTTGGCAAGGAGAACAAACAGCAAAAGAAATTATTTTCTTGTTTTGGATCATTGATACCCCCAGATATCCTAATAGACACGTAGCAGATGAGATGTGATAAACATTCTGTAATGTAAATGCCAAGTTTGAGCTCATTTATGTATTTTGTCGTTCTTCCCTTTCCACCAAACTCGGTTTCAGAGTCCAGCTAATTTTTCAAGAAAACTTTTGAGTAGTGATCCTAGTGAATTCCCACAAAATGTAATGTCAAAAAAGAAGCCCCCTGTTGCCACAAATGTACGGAAATAAAACATTTGATCAACGCAATTGTACATTTCCTAATCAATCAAGTCTCAGCTCAGGCTCAATCATACAACAGGTCGCTCCACAAATATACCTAACCCAACTGCTCCTTGAAACTTTCAAGATATAAAACCAAAACCAAATAGTCAAGATACTATGGGGCAGATATTTATATATCAAGAGGTTGATAACTTACTCTTTCCCGTAAATTCGCCGGCTAAACTTCTGATAGTGCCATATCATCTTGAACTTTAGTGAAGATTCTTTGTATATCATATCTGCTGGGTACCTCAAAGATCACAACTTTTCAGAGAATATATAGTTCCCTATGCAACCCACCTTTCCATCAATCATTTTTCCTTTGGGATGCTGGGGGGGTCTGTTTCATAAATAACTCCCAAGTTATTAATTTGATCTAGATGTTTCATCCTAGTTTTCTGGAGAGTAAACAATGGCAGTAGTTCTTGCCACATAAAAGAAGGGTTAGTTGTCAGTCTCATCTTGCTCCCTCTGCTGCAATAGTTTCCATATTTGCCTAAAATTTGTGAAGCTGCTGGTCTATTATATGCTCAGGTAAAGAGTTACTTATGCATGTCCTCAATTTCCTAGTTTCAGCTAAAGTGAGACAGAACGATATGGGACAACAGAACATCGCACAAAAAAAGAGCTATATCTAATACGAGAATAATTGATGAGCAATTTCCTCACAGAGGTAAAAAGTAATGCAAAGAACTATGTACCTTTTTTCTATTTGACAATATCTGACACTTCATTTCCATGTCTTAAGAACTTGAATCTGACATTGATACCAAGAGAGCATTGATTCAACAATCACAAGAGATTATCATCAAACAAGAATAAAGATCAGCATAAATCTTTCCATGATTCATACAAATACCAATTTCCAGATTTGGAAGGGGACCATAAGGTTAATATATATATATATCTTGAAAAAATCATTTGCATTATTTTCCATATAAAAAAATTAACAAAGTTAGAACCCTGCAAACTTGTCCACCTGTTACAGACACTCAAGAATTGTGGGTTAAAGAAACCTTAAACAGATGGGAACTCCCCTTAAGACTCTGAATAACTCTATGACAACAAGAGAAAATAAGCATCTGAATTGTGCCTTACTTTCTGTATCTATGTTTCCAAAAATGAATAGCTCAGGAGAAAGATCCAAAAATAACAGGAACAGTGACCTTGGCTGCTACGAATGCTACATGAACCAGTCTAATCTATGTTTCCAAAAATGAATAGCTCAGGAGAAAGATTCAAAAATAACAGGAACAGTGACTTGGCTGTTACGAATGCTACATGAACCAGTCTATGTTCAAAGGAGTCAATTTAGATCAACATGACAAAATTGAGCTGAACTAAGGTTTGAAATTAGAAAAGTCCTACAAGTCAGGACAAAACAAAATCCACTAAAATCAATATGCAGTCAAAAGCATGCAACCATAAGGTATGTGACTCTTGAAATACGACTTCTATAAGCATTATATCAGTAATCTCATGGCATTGCTGCATAGGCCCTAGAGCTTCTAAAAATAATCAACTTTCCAATTCCGTGGCAGGGGTAGATAGATGGTCTATTTTTTTCCAAAAGGCAGAATTATTATTCAACTAATACATCTAGTACACCAAATGTTTTATAGGCAAGATCCATCTCATATTCTCGGATTTAATAAGGATAGACAATTGGCTATTGGCTTTCCGAATAGCCACCGTGGAATACATCAAATTCCACAACAGTGCTCAGTTTTACAGGAGATGGATTTCATTTACCATTGAAGAACTTGTCGAGGTGGATTTCTGTTTACACGCATGTAAATGATCTAAATTCCTATAACCTCAGTGATCAATACTATTCGGAAGCACTTTATTCTCCTGGAAGAGAAGATTTCCTACATCTAGAAGCAGCATACTAGACTTTCAGCTTCTTCTAATAACTTATTACCAAATCTCTAATTCCTGTGAAATTGCACAGCCTAGCCTACTCTTTTGAATATCCAATAGCAGGAGAAATTTTTTGATTCGTTCTGTCTGTTCAAGGATTAAAAGGCAGTTTAAAATTGGTATTCAAAAATTCCTTGACTTCCAAAATTCATTACAAATACTATACCCCTTCCTTTCAAAGTCCCCCAATCCCAATTCCCACCTTCATTTTTGGTCACAATCTCAAATGTTATTGTATAATCAAAGCAGGATTCAAAGAGCAGATATTTATCCTATGGTTATCTTTCTGTTATTTCATGAACAATAATTTAGGAGGGAACAGACCACCAAATTGACATGATTGAATCTTATAATAGCTGTTTTAACAGATAAATAGACAACTGGTATGTTTCTTCATATAGAAGCATAATATTGACCCTTGCATGTGTCAATAGTTGGATGAATGAGTTCAGTATCCATCAACCTCACACGAGGAGAAAAATGAAAAAGGAAAAAGAAAAAATTCAAGAATTAACAGAGCATATGCAAGTAGCTTTTAAAGACTTTTCAGAGGTACCTGGTAGAAAATGTGTGCATAATTACAGTGACAGACATGAGACGACCCAATCATGTCTTGTTAGTCCCAAAATTCACTGTGATTCTGGAAGTAAGCAAAGTGAAAATCATGTGGAAAAAAAAAAGAAAAGAAAAACATTGCAGAAGTATTGAACCTAAATGGATTTCCATTCTAAGCCTTACACAGTTAGTTGAACCCTAATCCTGGAGTTGAATGAATATGTAGCTTCGAAGGAGATAGGTATATTTCAGTAATTAAGGTAGCATAAAATACCAAATATTCTCAAAAGAAGCAGTATGACTAATTCATTTGTGAAAAATTATCTTTCAAAGACTGCAACAGAAGAGAAACCAATTTCCAAATGGATTTCTTTTATTGTCTATTGCTTTATAAGTCAATCATGCTGCCAAAGACCGTTAATTTCAAATCTCCATTTTCTTTTTCATCATATAATAATGCAATTCGTAACATAATCCTAACAAAATCATTCAGGAAGTTCAACTATTGAGGAAGAAAATTCTTACATATATATAAATGTTGGGCCCAACGGGTTCAATAAATTCTTTTTTCATTTTTCATTTTCCTTTCTGATTTCAGTTTTCCACAATTCCGTTCGAACATCAAGAACTAAACCCAAAGAATTGTACAATTTTTAAAGAATTGGGCAGAAGAAAAACAATTTACAAAGAAAAGTAGGAATCTTTGAACTCTTGTTGAAGAGCTTCTTCCAACAAACACTCGGATTCATCCATCAATTCAGGACTTAATCTGAACATCAAAACGCAAAATTCCATCTGATTAAGAGCACCATCTCCATCAAAATCGCCTTCGTTCAACATACTCCTAAGATCATCGTCGCTGAAATCTTGCAACCCCAACAAAGCAGAGTTCTTCTTGAGACTCTCGAACGTAATGACCCCTTTATCACTATCCATCAATAGCTGAAACCCTTTACAAAGCTCACCAATTAGACCATCCCCACCTAATTTTTCAGCCATGAGGGGCAAGAAATCTTGGAAATTGTTCTGGGTCTTGGCAGCCATGGTATGTGTATACACCCAACAAGAAGGAAGCAACCGAAAGAAGAAAAATTAATAATAATAATAAAATTTTCTTCAACAATGTATGAGAGAAAGGAGGGGGGGGGGGGGGGGGAGAACGTGAAACTGCGTTGGGGGAATTGGGTGGGGGCAAAGAGGGATCGTATATAAGGAGCGTGGGAACCAAGGGAAGCAGTTTCGGAGAAGTGGGAAAGAAAGAGAAAGAGGGGATGGGAAGGACAAAGACAACTAAGGTACAGTGAGGCCGGCTAGCACTTGGATTAAAGGGTTAGTTACGATAGTAAAGGAAGAAGAAGTTGCCTTTCGCTTTCGGTTCCCCGTTTGTGGGTGACCATTTTCCTTTCATTTCGTGCATGGACGACAAGTTTGGACTTTTGTTAACGAGGAAAATGAGGGGTTCCTTCTTCTTATCTTACCATGCTTTACTTTTCTTTTTCACCTATGCTAAGGTACATATTAAAAACTTGCCGACCAATTAATAGTTTTCGTCTCTAACACATGGTCAGTACTCAGATTGATTACTAAGGAAAAGGGCTGCTTACATACGTGGATGCATTTTAAGGTTCATACGAATCATATAATTCAGTAATGTTATTTTATTATTCGGTCCATAAATTAAAACTTTTATGTATGTACGTATATTTTTTTAAAACAAACATGGGATTAGATAATCGAGATATTCGCTGTTACGGTCTTTTATAATATATATATTAGAGTTAAAAAAAATAATAACAATAATTTAGAATTAATATATATTTTTTTAATATTTTAAATTTCAAATTTTATTTTATTTGATGAAAAAAAAAATAAAAAATATAAAAATTTATGTATTCTTTAATTAAAAAAATTTAAAATATCGTTTAACTCTTTTTTATCTTTAAATAAAAATAATTAATAAATATAAATTTTAAAACATAATTCAATATTGAGGGCCAAAGGAGAAAAAATCCTACAAAGCAGCTACTTCGGCTCGATAAGATTGTGTGACACATTTGAAAGCTACCTCGGCATCTTGCTTTGTCACACCTTAATATATGCGGAGCGAGCTAAAAGCAACTTCGTTCGGAGTGCCTTATCAGCCCTCACCTAGATCAGAGAAGTACATTTGCTTTTCGTTTCACGCAGCACATGACTATACTTGCAAGACATGTGTCGACTCCTGATTAATTACACATCATTTTAAATAACGATAACACTTATCTGAATAAGATTTTAGACTTTTATTCTTTTGCGCTTAAATATTCTAATACGATTGGTGTCTGTACTAACTTTATCATTGGAGGGTCATTATTGGAGATCACAATCACTTCCTTTTTCACGTAATATTATAACTTAAGTTTTATTATGGTTGTTGTAACATGTATTTCAAATTTACATTTTTTTGGTGGAAATTTCAAGGCTTGTAATAATGATAATTTTTAGTAAAAGTGGTAATATTAGACTCAATATCAAATTAGTTGATTAAGAAAAAAAAAATTAACGATTTTAATCGATGTAATAATAATAGTGTGCAAATGGTTATAAACAGATTAAAATGGCATTATTTGTTTTACAACTGATACGGATACCACGCGTTGCAGGATTTCCGGGGGAAGGTGTAGCACCGTAGTTCATAGGTATCATAGCTGTGGTATTTCTGCAGACAAGTGGGTCCCAGTTAGGTTTGACTTTGACTTTTGTTGACCCCATTGAGGAATTGGATGTATCAGGATTAAACTTTTTCCCATGAATAATTTCTTCAGTCTAAATTTACACTGATAATAAAGGGTGTAAAAAAAAAAAAAAAAACCAACTATCAAAAAAAAAATATAATAATAATAATAAAGGGTAAAAAAACATTATTAATTATTTATAGTTTCTTTCCCCCTTTTTCGTTTTTTATGTAATAAAATATTAATTATTTCATTAGTTCATGAAATTAATAAGTAAATAGTAGTATAAGAATTTTGGTAATATTATTTAATTAAAAAAAAAACTTAAATAACATAAACACTGGAAAATTGCATATATTGGAGAATATACTATTCGATTTTCTTATATTTTTTTTACTTTTATTTTGATATCTCTTACTGTTAAAATAATTAATTAATGAAATTAATAATTCAAATTTAATTATATCAATTGCAACACTAAATAAAAATAAAAGTGAATTTACGACTCGAATTAAATTTAAATTAATAAAAAAAAAAAATTATAATATGATTATACATAATAAAAAAGTGAGAGCCGCGGATACTTTTAGATTAATAAATAATAATACCCGCACTCTACCTACCCGGAATTGTGATTTTAACAAAACTAAGTCATGAATGACGAAGAAACCAAATTACCCCGTTTTCCTTATGATTATATTGGACCTTAAAATAATAATAACAGTAATACTTTGTGGCCCTTTCATAACCTAGTCAAACAAGGATAATAAATAGAAAACAATCAAATTGACCTAGTCATAACTCTTTTGTATTATTTTGATTCACATATACATATATGTATAGTTCAAGTATTTTATGCTTCGAATGCACTAATCATGAACTTAAAATACTTATATATAATCAACTGTTTAGTACTGAATATCTTTCTAACCATATATATTCATATATATATATACTAAGCGGCAGGTTTTATCTGGGGTCTAATATGGTAATAGTTATGTCATTTCTTGAACCGGGAACGGTGGAGGCTGAAGAATCTTCAACGCCGAACCCCTTTCTTGCAGCATAGAAACCAGGCTGCTTAGGTTCAGGCAATTCCCCATCACCGCTCAACATCATAATCACGCAAGACATATTTGGCCTACTCTGGGCACATTGTTGCACACATAACAAACCAACATGGATTGATCTTACCACCTCAGCTACGTCGAATGAGTCTCCCAGATTTCCGTCAACTAGTTCCACTGTCCTCCCTTCTTTATACAGCATCCATACCTGCGGAAAATATTTTCAACCAGGAATGTATCTATGATTTGTACGAAAGGATGAACCCTGATGCATGAAATTAATTTATATATCTATATATATATATATATGCATGTGCAAAGCTTACATGTCCAAGAAGGTTATGGTGATGGTCTGGATGAGAGAATCCTCTGTTTCTCTTACCACTCACGATTTCAAGAACTGTCACTCCGAAACTAAATACATCTGATTTTACTGAAAAGATGCCATGAACTGCATATTCTGGGGACATGTAGCCGCTGTAATCCAAAACAATTTAACCAAAAAAAAAAAAGATTAATGTTAGTTATTCCATCGGTAGACAGGAAAGTGTGGGGAAAAAGGGTCATGGCTCATGATATGTATTCTTACTATGTGCCGATGACTCGGCTTGTCTTGGCTCCTGTCTCGTTCCCTCCGAAACTCTTAGCCATGCCAAAGTCTGATATCTTAGGGTTCATATCAATATCTAGCAAAATATTACTAGCTTTGAGGTCTCTGTGGATTATTCTTAATCTGGAATCTTGATGCAGATACATTAGTCCACGAGCAATCCCATTAATGATGTGGAAGCGTGTAGGCCAATCAAGTAACCTGCTTTTCGTTGGATCTGCATCATGTCATCTTAGCACTTAAATTATATATATTTTTTTCTTAATTAAATACTTAAAAACACAATGAATCGTACGTATCATCTGGACAAGAACATAGATTGGAAGTCTTCATATATATAATAGGTTACGCGATGAAGAAGTAATTCAGGTTATTTATTATAAGTTTCCTTTCTGATCCGAAAACTATATATATATAGATATAAAAGAAAGAAACCAACAGTAGTACCAAAGATAAATGAATCCAGGCTTTTATTGTGCATGAATTCATAGATCAACATCTTCTCTTCTCCCTGAATGCAACATCCTAATAGCTTCACAAGATTTCGATGCTGAACCTTAGCTATACATATAAGTTCGTTCTTAAACTCGTCAAGGCCTTGCGCAGATGATTTTGAAAGCCGCTTCACTGCTATTTCCTGTCCATCTCCCAGAACACCCTAAAGATAACAAACTAGTTTTTGTGACAAGTTGATAGAAATGCTGGACATATACTTTTGGTAAATTTTCATAACCTGCAGTCTCCTAAGTGTTCTATTCTTGCAATCAAGTGTTAGAATATTTATACTAAGATATATATAGGAGAAAAAAAAACGGGGAATATGCAGAAAAACCAAGTGTACTCTGGTATTCAGTGTTTGGGTATGGATTATGGAATTACCTTGTAAACAGGCCCAAATCCACCCTCTCCAACCTTGTTGCCAGGTGAGAATTTATTGGTAGCTTCAGAAATTGCAGCCAATTCAAATTGTGGTAGTTCATCATTATTGTGTTTCTTGCTGATCTTTTTGCAGTTCCCTACAATATATATATATATATATATATGAGCTGAGATGACGATAACTATGAATAATCTGAGAATCTAAAAATAATTCTCATTTCTGTTTAAAAACAAGATTGATTGATTTCATATTATATATTATGTTACCTTTCTCTTTCAGCTTCAAATACCTTTTCTTCCGTTTTTGAACATAGAAAGAAAAGCTTAGGCCTAATAGAAGCATTCCAATGGATAATGGTAAGCTCAATGTAAGTACTTTTCTCATCTTCCTGTTAGGGTCATTAAGAGAGGCTGCAAAACCAAAAAAAAAAATTCAAATTAAAAAGGAACCCATATAATAATCTATCAGGAACTTTTTAATTTAATTTATTTTGCTTGAAGAGGGCTGAAGTTTAAAGAAGTGAGTTTTCAACTCTGTTCGAAGATATGATCCTTACCGATTTCAGAGGAGGCCAGCCTAATGTAGATGTCCTGACCTTCAAGTAGCTCTCGAATATCAATCAGGTCATCAAACCAAAGCAGGCATCCACTCCCTCCATTCCTTATGTCTAAGCTTGAGTAGGCCATACACGAACAGTTTCTTAAGCAGACTAACTTGCATTCTTCTAGTGTCATGGTCCTGTTGTACCTGGTGCGCCGTGCATCTGGTAATTTAACACCAGAATACTTCAAGAAACCATCTTCATTCTGGCAGTTCAATGGTGTCCTCCTGATGCATCCACTTGACCAATCTGACATAACCCAATCACTAGGGAACTTGGGCACAAATCCCTCCAAACATCCACAGACAGGAGAATTTCCATTTATGCAAGTACCATAAGGGCCACACAGTGCATAAGAATCACAAAGATCAGCTGGTGCAGCTAGGTAAAGTACCCAGTCTCGTGTTCGATCAACCCACATCCAGCGCTCTACTCTCCCGCTGGCGTTCATTACGTACCTTGAGATGGTTGAGCCAAGGAGGTGATAGCTAAAATACACCTCTTTTTTTTCATCATAGACCAAACCAAAACTGTAGATGGGATTCGTTTGAGTGTTCGGAGCTCCACTGAAACGGAGGCCATTCCATGGACCAGCTCGCGTATCCATTACAGAGCCCTTTTTCACTATATTTTGTGGATATCCCGTGGGATCACAGCGATATGTATATTCCCCTGGAGCTGGATCATCTTTGCTCTTCCATGATGTTAGGAACACTTCTCGGCCAGTAATGAAATCCTTCCCAAGCTTCATATCTGGGAAAAGTGTATCAGTTGGATGATCAAGGCTCTGCCAGAGGAAATTTTCTGGGCTATCATCGTTCGCATCTCTCAAGACAAGATTGCCGGAATCCAACAATTGAGCAATTGGATTCCGCACACTAGTTCTTGATGAAACATTAGTAGACCATATCATGGTAGTGTTGTGGCCACTAAAAAGAGCTAAATTTGCAGGGTTTGTAACCTGTAAGATGCCAGATGAATTGGTGAGTGGAGTGGCTCTGTTGGCAACCCATGCCACAGTTGTTGGAGATTTCTTATACCATATACCCACGTATCTATACTCGGAATTTCCAGGGCTGAAGAAACCAATCTCGAAGTTCCCAACAGATGATACGATGGTCTCCCCATCTCTCATCGATTGCTCTAAAGTTATCCAATCAGCAGCATTTGAAACGAACGTGCAGGAAAGTAAACAGATGAAAAGGAAATGTAAATAAAAAAATTTCTTTAACATCTTTTCTAAGAGTTGTTTATATCTATCTATCGTTGCAAATACTATAAACAGACGCTACTTATGGAGTATCTCGAATTAAATAAATAAAGATTTCAACTTCAATCTTCATCAAAAGTCAGATTGGTATTTAAAACTATGAGGCTCTGGCAGAAATCATGCATAATTAACACGATCTGACCTTTTTGAAGACCCCAAAGTCGAGTTCTTGAAATGATATCTCCAGAAAAGTGGATACATTTGCCATTGGGAGACCGCACCTTTTAAAAGGAAAGACAGAAGTAAAGGGCGTTGAAAAATTGATGTACGTGATCAGCATTGTAGGGGACAGAAGGAAAGAATTTTCAAGAATTGAAGGAAGAAAAAGGCCAAGATAGATGCTGACATGTCATGGAAGCAGAAGCAGAAGCAGAAGTAAAAACAAGGCGTATGCCAGAGTTTCTGTTGGTCATTTGACATTTGACCAATGAACTCTTAATTCTCTTTATTTATTTAGGGGAAAAATCTCCAATTTAGTCCTACATCTTTTTTTTTTTTATTTCTCCAATTAGGTCTTAAATGTTTAATTTTTTCTTACTTGATACTATATCTTTTTATGTTTCTCCAACTAGGTCCTAAATTTTTAATTTTACCTTACTTGGTATCATATCTTTTTTCATTTCCTCAACTTCATCCTTCCGATAATTTTTTTTTTTTTACATTTTCGATTACTTTTATGATGTATAATTTTATGCGTAAAAGACTGAAATGCCTAAAATGTCCCTAAAAAGTTGTACTCAAGAGATTTACACCATGAAAGTTATCAAAAATATAAAAAAAAATTAACCGAAAAGATGACATTGGAAAAATATAAAAAGATATGATATCAAGTAAGATAAAATAAAAAATTAAGGACCTAGTTGGGGAAACGTAAAAAGATATGGTATCAAGTAAGACAAAATTAAAGATTTAAGATCTAATTGGAGAAACGAAAAAAGATATAGGATTAAACTGGAGATTTTTCCTTTATTTAGGTTATAAATTGGCCAAAGTCACAAAATAATAATAATGATAGTAATAATAAAAAAAATATATATATTAAATAAATACAGTTGAAAATACACTTAAAAAAAACTGGTGTGCAAAGATATTCTATTTTCGTTTCATGATGAAGAGGTGCTCGGACTGTATTATCTTACTTAAAATTGAAACATAGTCTTTTGTTTTCATTAAATATATTATACAAATTAAAATTTTATCACATATTGATACTTATATTCTAAAAATATTTTAAAATAAAATATATAAATAAATTGAGATTCTATATATATAGATATCAACTCAACCAAAACTTTTCAATGTTTTAAATCTTTTAGGGTGTTTTTGGATTGGAGTTTTTTTTTTTAAGATTGCTCATTTTTTAAAAAAAAGAGTTGAGTGGATTGCGAAAAACGATGAGTGAAGTGGGGATAAGTTAAGAAATTGTTTAGTAAGTGAGGAACAAAAATAATATATTTTATTATTATAATAATATATTGTTATTTGAGTTATATATATTTACATGTATATATTGAATATTTTATTCATTTTTTTTGCCACTTGGACAGACATGAATAATAACATGTTAGGTGGTATCCAAACAAGTACAACTCATTTTTTTTTTTTTTTTTTGAGTATGATTTAAATTTGAAAAAAAAAAATTCCAATCCAAAAATAGCCTTAGTATCCAACTATCTCCATTAGGCAGGATTTTTGTGGCCAAAACTTTAAACGGGTTTTTGTACCGATATGGTAAAAATGACATACTGTCAAAATTCTTCATTAATACGACGTGCTATTTTTTGCATTCATTCATTCCTTTTCAGGGTTAATCGTGGTCTTCCAAACTTTACCGATACTTCATCCAAATGTGTAAAAGATCCTAGCTACTCCCTGAGATCGATAAACCTTTTGGATCTTATTGACTAAAGAAATACGATTTTGCACTATAATTAGCTCAGCACTAATGAAGAATCCCTATTCAATAATTATTTTGGTCAAGAGATTTTTTTGGGCAATAAATTTTCCTAACATCTATTTTGCCTATTTAAACTTAGAAAACTTGTTTATAAAAAACTAAATGCTTTATCACTTAGATTTGTAGTCAAAAAGGTATAGCTCAGTTGGTAGTAGTCTCATTTATGATTCGAGAGATCATAAGTTCGAGACATGACAGAGACAAAAAGCCTCAAAATTTTCAAAAAAAAAATCACTTAGATTTACAGGTGGCTTCTTGTGGTTCTGCCCAACCAAATTTTGAGGAGCTATTCATTAATTTTATATTTATTATTATTATTATTTAATATTTCTATAATTAATTAATATCTTACAATTTATACTTATTTATTATTTTTATTAAACAAAGTAAAATTAAAATTTTCTTTAATTTTTTTAATCAAAAGACTTATTAATTTATATATATATATATATATATTCTAAATAGTATGTTTTTTCATCCGTGATTAAAAAAAAAAAAAAAAAAAGAGTAGGTTAGAGTACATTTGAATAGATTTTTTTTTTTTGTGAATTTAAGGCTCTTTTTAGATTGAAGTTTTTTTGAGTTTGCGCTTTTTCTTTTTTTTTTAAAGTTAAGTTGAATAAATTGCGAAAAACGAGAAGTAAGGTGGGAATAAGTGAAGAAATTATCTAGTAAATAATGGGCAAAAATATTATACTTTATTAGGTATTATGATGCTATTGTTATTGAAGTTTTTATATTTATATTATTTGTTGAATATATTTTGAGTTTTTTTTTTTTTTTTTTGACAAGTGGGGAAACATGAATAGTAACATGTCAGGTGGTGTCCAAACAAGTACACCTCATTTTTCAGTTTGAGTGGAAAATTGAAAAAAAAAATTCCATTCCAAAAGGAGCTTAAATTTTTTGAAAAAAAAAAGAAGTTATGTTTTGTTTGGGAAAATTGGTCATTTTAGTCCCCATACTAATTTCGTTTAGATAAATGAGTCCTTAATTTTTATTTTTAAATAAACGAATTCATATTCTTCTTAAGTTGGACAAAAGGGGTTCTCTGTTTTTTATTTTTGGATAAACGAATCTCCATTCTCTGTTTATTTGGACAAACGGGCTTTTTTGACTAATTTTTGTCCACAAATACAACAAAAGAATGGAGGAATTATGAGAAATTAAAAAAATAAATAAAATAATTATCATCATAATACACGTAAAATAATAAATCATGTAAAAAGTAACAGTTTTTTCCAAATAAAGTTAGTCAAAAAAATCTATTTGTCAAAAAAAATGAGAATTTGTTTATCCAAAAATAAAAAACAAAAATCCCTTTATCCAAACGAAATTAGTATAGGATTAAAATCACCAATTTTCCGTTTTGTTTGATTAAGTTTGTTAAGAATTTCCTTTTATCTTTTGTCTTGGACCCACAAAAAGTCATGAGATTCATTTTTTTTATTATTATTATTAAATATATCGATTTTTTACTTACTCATTTGTCTAACCAATAGCTTTAATTCTTTATCTCCTGCTAATTTCATAAAAATTATAATTTTATTTAAATACAAATATATATATATATATATATATATATATAT
>JAXGGT010000162.1:8085757-8097677 GCA_035583425.1 Marsdenia floribunda | reverse complement strand
ATATATTCTAAATAGTATGTTTTTTCATCCGTGATTAAAAAAAAAAAAAAAAAAAAGGGATTAGAGTAAATTTGAGTAGATTTTTTTTTTTTTTTTTTTGAAAAATACATACAATTCATTTTTTATAAAATTGGGAGGAATATATATATATATATATATTTTTGTGAATTTAAGGCTCTTTTTAGATTGAAGTTTTTTCGAGTTTGCTTTTTTTTTTTTTTTAAGTTAAGTTGAGTAAATTGCGAAAAACGAGAAATAAGTTGGGAATAAGTGAAGAAGTTGTATAGTAAATGATGAGCAAAAATATTATACTTTATTAGGTATTATTATGCTATTGTTATTGAAGTTTTTATATTTATATTATTTATTGAATATATTTTAAGTTTTTTTTTTTATTAACAAGTGGGGAGACATGAATAATAACATATCAGGTGGTGTCCAAACAAGTACACTTCATTTTTCAGTTTGAGTGGAAAATTGGAAAAAAAAAAATTCCATTCCAAAAGGAGCTTAAATTTTTTGAAAAAAAAAAGATGTTTTGTTTGGAAAAATTGGTTATTTTAGTCCCCATACTAATTTCGTTTAGATAAATGAGTCCTTATTTTTTATTTTTAAATAAACGAATTCATATTCTTCTTAAGTTGGACAAAAGGGGTTCTCTGTTTTTTATTTTTGGATAAACGAATCTCCATTCCTGTTTATTTGGACAAACGGGCCTTTTTGACTAATTTTTGTCCACAAATACAACAAAAGAATGGAGGAATTATGAGAAATTAAAAAATAAATAAAATAATTATCATCATAGTACATGTAAAATAATAAATCATGTAAAAAGTAACAGTTTTTTCCAAATAAAATTATTCAAAAGAATCTATTTGTCAAAAAAAATGAGAATTCGTTTATCCAAAAATAAAAAATAAAAATCTCTTTATCCAAACGGAATTAGTATAGGATTAAAATCACCAATTTTCCGTTTTGTTTGATTAAGTTTGTTAAGAATTTCCTTTTTTCTTTTGTCTTGGACCCACAAAAACTCATGAGATTCATTTTTTTTATTATTATTATTAAATTTATCGATTTTTTACTTACTCATTTGTGTCTAACCAACAGCTGTAATTCCTTATCTCCTGCTAATTTCATAAAAATTATAATTTTATTTAAATACAAATATATATATATATATATATATATATATATATATAACTATAAGTTTATCAAAAAAAAATAAATAAATAAATAAATAAATAAATCTACCATAATGGATCATAAATATGTGGATATCCAACTTTCTTGGCCCAAACAATATTTTGAGTTAGCCCAAGAGTTACAAATTAATAAAAACCCAAAATTCTTCAACAAAGAGTCAATAAATAAATATCACCCCATAAGCAAGAAAAAGAGTTTGAGTTTTTTCCTTTTTTTTTTTTTTTTTAATTTGTGGGGAAGAGATGGAAATTGGATCTGTGTATTAATAGAGACAGAGTAAATTGAAATTGCACAATTGCAATTGTATGTTTGTTGGCCAGAATTTTCTCAGAGGGAACACACATATCATGAAACAGAAGACAAGACAAGAAAGACTAGTTTTTTTTTGAAAGAAAAAGAATATATTCAATTAAGTAGGTAATCTGCAGGCATTACATCAGGAGGGAATGGTGGAGTCCATTCCTTCAGGTAACTAAGATTCAAACCAATAATAATAGCCGCCAAGCAATGTGCCGGAGCATTGCGTACCTGTCTAACAAAGACAATGGAAAGAGCATCAAAAACGGCAAGAAGACTTCTAATAAGATCTATGGCGTGACAGATGGGGAAAGATCAGTTCCATGAGAAGCTTATCTATTGGATAGAGCAAGTGCTTCCACAAGAAAGAGTTGTTAGCTGGAAGAAATATTATAATATTTCGTTCCACATCATAACTAGGTATTTATTGTCAATTCGAATATCTCTTTTGGTAAAAGGATTAAGTGATTGACTCTCGTTATAACTAGATTCATATTAATTGTATCTGTCTAACATTTTCAAGAAGAAAACTGGAAAATTTGACTATTTTCCCAAATTTGTAATTGAATAATTGAAAATACATGACGACTGTATCGTGTTTGCAAATTTTCTGTATGACTTGCTTGAGGAGATGGAATTGACCTCCACCGTATTTTTTATTTAGCAAAAGGAGTAAAATAACACCACCCTAATTCATAGGCAGTTCCTTTGATTTGTCAATGGAAAAGTCAGTGGTCTCTTGACGCAATAAAAAATGGGGAAAAGACACTCTTAGCTACCGTCAACCTCAGGCAAATGACAAGATTTTTCTATTGTATCGTCATAACCAGAATCCCTTTTGACCCCTCCTTCTAAGATATGCATCTTTCTTTGAGTTTAAAACAAATTTTCCATCACAGAAACATAAACAGGGTTTCCAAAATTTACAAGAAGAAACTACACCATGTTTATGTAGTTAGGCCAAATTTAAAAAGGTCAAAAAACCTGTATCAGGTTCCAGAACTTGCGTCAGCAATGCAAGCTGCCATCATAGATGACTTAGTTTGGTGAACAGGAGAAACATATATAGCAGGTTTAATATCTTGTGGAAGATGAATTAAGACTTACATATCTCACTATCCAGGGTTTTATTTTCTTCCACATCATGATGTAGAGGTATAACAGATCAAGACTGGTCCTACATGGTAACTCTTTCCATGAAATCACCACCTAGATATTGACTTGCTCAACTTTAAGATTCTAGATTTTCACACATGGAAAAGATTTGTCCAAAATTTTCAACTACAGGTATTAAAACATTGTCATTCAATAAATGTAAACATGATGAATTTCACAGCATGATCATCTCTACCAGTACCAGAAGCTTCCTGTTCCAACAAATATGAAGCTCAAAAAGGCAGTTTGTACATCAACAGGAGGCTTCTCCTTATGGCTTCTAGTTTTGTCGTTATTCTGCAGCACAAGTATTTCAAGTGCAACAGATACAATAACTGCTAGGGATTCAATCAAAGAGGGCGAGACCATCATTTCTTCTGGTGGGAACTTTGAGATGGGGTTTTTCAGTCCTGGAAATTCCAACTATCGATATGTGGGTATATGGTACAAGAGAATACCCTTAACGACTGTGGTGTGGGTTGCAAACAGAGAAACTCCACTCCCCAATACAACAGGTGTCCTAAGGGTCCTTAATCCAGGAATTCTAGTTCTTTCCAATGATACAAACACCATCATATGGTCAACTAACTCATCAAGACCTGTGCAAAATCCAATTGCACAACTCCTGGACTCTGGAAATCTAGTTGTGAGAGATGCAAATGATGATAATCCAGACAACTTCCTTTGGCAGAGCTTTCACTATCCAACAGATACGCTTCTACCCGATATGCAACTAGGCAAAAACTTTGAAACAGGGAGAGAGGTGCATCTCTCATCATGGAAGAGCAAGGATGATCCAGCACCAGGCGATTTTATATACCAGTGTGATCCTACTGGTTATCCTCAAAATGTACTAAGAAAAGGTCATCTTGTGCAGTATCGAGCAGGCCCTTGGAATGGACTCCGTTTCAGTGGAGCTCAAAACTCTAGAAAGAATTCTATATACTCATTTGGATTGGTTTCCAATGACAAGGAGGTGTATTTTTACTTTCATCTTATTAGCTCAGTTATTTCAAGGTATGTGCTAAATCAGAGCGGTGTTGCACAACGTTGGACATGGGTTGATCGAACTCAAGAATGGATCCTTTACCTCACTGCACCAAATGATAATTGTGATTCTTATGCACTCTGTGGTCCATATGGCACTTGCATAATCGGTAATTCTCCTGTTTGTGGTTGTTTGGATAAATTTGTGCCAAAATACCCTAATAACTGGGTAATGGGTGATTGGTCAAGTGGCTGCACCAGGAGTAAACCCCTGGACTGTGCTAGTGGAGATGGTTTCTTGAAGTATTCTGGCATTAAATTGCCAGATACACGGAATTCCTGGTACAATAAGAGTATGACACTAGAAGCTTGTAAGTTAAGGTGCTTGAAGAATTGCTCATGTATGGCTTATGCAAATGCTGATGTGCGCAATGGGGGAAGCGGTTGCTTGCTTTGGTTTGACGACTTGATTGACATTAGAGGGATAAGTGAAGGGCAAGATATCTACATAAGAGTAGCTTCATCTGAACTAGGTATGGATTTCGCTATAAGAGTAGTATTTTGGTCAAAAAGAACTCTGCAAATTTGGTTATTATTACTCTTTGAATGCACAGAAAATTACCACACATAATTATTCTTGTTGGTAACCATAATATTTCTGGTTTACAAAAGAGCTCTTTGTTATATTTCCACTTCATCTTAAGAAGATCCTTATCTCCATTTGCTGCACATATGTTAGCCATAAAAATTGCTATGACATGTACCCCTTATTTTCAAAGGTGTTTAGTAAAAGTGTATTTAATTGCATATTCTGCAGAGGCCTCCAGTGGAAAGAAGAAAAGAATTCTTAAAGTGAGCCTTTCCTTAGTGACTGCAATGATTCTATTAGGTCTGTGCCTTGCACTCTATTTCCACATTCGAAAGAAGAAGAAGAGGAAGAAGGATCTCAAGCTGAAAATAATAGATGGTAAGGAAGCGGGCTATTTCTTCCTGTTATAGATGACTTACACCAATTTAAATCATCCTTACTGAAGATGTGTACATGCGGCTTATGCAACAGGACAGCAGATGCATGACTCCAAGAAGGGTTGCAATAATCAAAGCCATAGAAACAGTTTAGAACTTCCAGTTTTTGACTTGGTCACAGTAATTAAGGCTACCAATAGCTTTTCAATTGAGAACAAGCTTGGAGAGGGTGGATTTGGTCCTGTTTACAAGGTAACATCTTGTTTAAGAAAAATGTGGAATTTCTTGAGCTTCATTCTAAAAAATCTTGAGTACAAAAGAAGAATCTCAAGTTAACATTTACCAAGGATTGATCAAAAATCTGTTAAAAAACGCCACAAGAAATTAAATATTGGTTTCCAAAGTGAAACTTCTTATCACCTAAATCCTAATCCATCGGTGCCTCTCTCTTTTCCATTTTTTCCATACCAAACTGCTGTTGCATTAATGCATCTAGATGACTGCACCTAAAACATTGTGTCACTTTGAGTTAGAGACTGATAAATACTCTAGTCTAACTAGTGAGCAAGTTAATCTGTTTGGTAGAAAACAGTTTAACTAGAATATTTTTTGAAGAAAATCAAAAGCATTTTATTGCATTTCCAACCATCACTTGATGTATCAGATTAAAGACAAATTAAGCAATTAACAAAACTATAACATATTCAACAAAAATCCTGCTCTCCTCCATCAAAGATTAATATCTAACAAAGTTCTACATGGCATTAATCCTGGTGTATAAACTGTAATCTTCAGGGTGTGCTAGAAGAGGGACAGGAAATTGCAGTGAAACGTCTCTCAGAGACCTCCACACAAGGGCTTGATGAGTTTAAGAATGAAGTTACATGTATTGCCAAACTTCAGCATCGAAATCTAGTAAGGTTATTAGGCTGCTGTATTGAGGGAGAAGAAAAGATGCTGATCTATGAATACATGCATAACAAAAGCCTAGATATATTCATATTTGGTGTGTTTTCTTACCTTCTTAATTTATTCTAGTCATTTCTCTATGTTAAATTTAGCATAAAAAAATTTATGGAGTTTCATCATGGATTATATCACCTAATTGTATATGCATCGTCTAGGATTTTTAACTGTTTCATGCAATTTTATCAATCAAATTGAAGCATACTAATTGTAGAAGCAGAAACAATAAACTGAAAACTTTTGAACAGATCAAGCAAAAAGCAAGCTACTTGACTGGCAAACACGATTCCAAATTATCATTGGGATTGCTCGGGGACTTATTTATCTCCATGAAGATTCCAGACTGAGAATTATCCACAGAGACCTCAAGGCTAGCAATGTTTTGCTAGATATCGATATGAATCCAAAGATATCAGACTTTGGCATGGCAAGAAGTTTTAGGGAGAATGACACAGGTTTTAACACAAAAAGAGTAGTTGGAACATAGTAAGACTCAATATTCACCCTATACAATATAATAATTGATATGCCTCTACTTCTATGGTATAACTATTTTACTTTAATGCTTTGACGCAGTGGCTACATGTCACCAGAATACCAAGTTGATGGTATCTTTTCAGTGAAATCAGATGTATTTAGCTATGGAGTGTTAGTTCTAGAGATTGTGAGTGGTAAGAGAAATAGAGGATATTTTCATCCAGGCCACCACCACAACCTTCTTGGACATGTAAGTATTGTGTATTGAATGCATTGTTTATCTGTCCTTAAAAATGGAAAACAATCATTTCAGGTGACCACTGATGACTTCAAATGCTGCAGGCATGGCAGCTATATAAAGAAGACAGGTCAAGAGAACTAATTGATGAAAATTTTGCTAAGTCTTGCAACTTATCAGAGGTTCTACGATCAATCCACGTGGGACTTTTGTGTGTACAACAGTTTCCAGAACACAGGCCAAACATGTCTGCAGTAGTCATGATGTTGAGCAATGATGGTATTCTACCTCATCCCAATCAACCTGGGTTTTTCACAGAGAGAAATGTGCTCAACATTGAATGTTCTTCTAGCTCCCAAATTGCTAATTCAAGAAATGATATTACCGTTACATTGTTAGAACCCCGATAGAGATCCACTGTACATATAAGCCCTAGAGAGCATCGGGAAAGTCTCTTCTATATATGCACTGCATAATGAGAAAACATCATTTCTTCATTGGCTGAGCTAAACCTAAAATGTAAAGCAGGCACCTTTATGATTCTAGAATGCATTGCCTCCGCTATAACATGCCATTCTTAATAATAGTAATGCAGTTGGATTGCACCCTTGGAAGATATCATTTGTGCAGTAAGAGCCTTCATAATGGAGTCTTAAAATTCCATAGCTAAGGGCAAGGTGAAGAAATCATAAATTGCCAGAGATATTTAAATTGGAAACCAAATGCAAAAAGGATTCAGATGGTAGCTAAAAGATTTCATCAGAAATCGAAGTCCACAAGTGTCCTAAAGCTGTATATGTTAGGACTGCTAAAACACCATCTTAACTTCACATTAATATCATTATTATGATATTGGGCGGAGATCGCACAAATTTATTTTTGGACACATCTCAAAAGGCCTCATACGAATGGAATTAGATAGATATTCAAAGTGATTTTTCCTTAAATTCTAATGTGGGACTTGGGTTTGATACCCAACACTGTAAATGAACAAATAATTGTCAACCTATCATCAATTTTTTATGTTCATTACTGTCTTAATCTAAAGAAAGAATCAGAGGATAGGGTAAGGTTCTAAAAAAATGCCAACTTGTAGATTGAACTCTATTATGGTGCATTATGTAAAATGCAGCAAAGAAAATCCCATATGTCATCCACTTTGATGCAAATTACTTTAGTATGAAAAAAGAGTAAAGAAATTACATAAACGAAGATCATGAGACTGACAAAATACAGGCCACCCAGATCACCACTGTATATTAGAGTGAAAATCAGAAAACTCACAACACAACTGGCTCGGAGAATTGGGGTCGGTCAAGATTGAGACGCCAGAAATTCTCATGGTGGGACTGAGTTGTTGAAGTTTCTAGCAGCAGCCAGTGTCCCAGCCATGACAAATTTCCAATTCTTTTCTCCAAGAGTTCAAACCAATTTTCCAAGCCTGCCTTAAAATTGTCAAAGCAATCTATTTCCATGGAAACAAACCAATGAAAAATTAGAGAGAACCCAAAATCTCGATTCCCGCTCTGCCTTTTGCTTACGTGTACTGAGATAGTTGTTCAAATTTATATTTATTTTTTTATGTATTAATTGCGGTTTCAGTCCTTAGACTATGTTTTATTAGCTAGTTTATTCCCTTTTCTTTATTATTTTTCCTATTTTCATCTTCAATTCAAAAATATTCGGATAAATTAGTCATCTGACCAACTATAACAAGTAAAATGAATAAATATGTTATCTCAACTACAAAATAACATAAAAATTATATATTTATCAGATTTTTTTTTTCCTAAAAAATTACTTATTTATTATTTAAATATGAATTTTTATTTTTATTTTCAATAATTAAAAATGCGCATATCACTATTAATTTGAAATAAATTATTTGTTTTAAAATTAATTAAAAAATTATTTTATCTAAATATTTTTAATTTAAAGATAAAAAATAAATTGATTAATAAAAAATATTTCAATGACTAAAACCACCTTTTAATCCCATTTTTATTTTCAATCTTAGAAGAGACTTTTATGTCTGATCCTTTACTTCTAGATGAAAATGCTAGCTATACTTCTCAACATTTTCACTTTAAAGATATTACATGTGATCTTATGCCATTTCTATAGAATGATTATTTATTTATTATTTTTTTTGTTTTTCTCTTTCGTTCTCCCCTTTTTCCTTTTTTCTTTTACAATATATTGGAAAATTTTCGACTTTAGTCCTGTAACTATTTATATTTCTTGAACTTGGTCCTAAATCTTTAAAATTACCTAACTAGATCCTATAACTATTTTTGAATTCTGAAATAGGTCCTTCCGGCCAAAATTCTCCCATTTTCCGGCACTTCAAATTAGGTGAGATACACATACCCGCTTTTTTTTAGGGCATTTTTGGTAATCTCTTCTATCCCTCTAAAAAAAAAATTATAAACTAACTTCCCACCACTAAAATTTCTTCTTCTTCCTCTTCTTCACTTCACTGTAATGGGAAGTTAGTTTATAATTTTTTATTTTGTTTTTGAGAGATAGAAGAGGTAACCGAAAATACCCTCAAAAAAGAGGGCATATGTATCTCATGTGATTGGAAGTGCCAGAAAATCGGAGGATTTTGGCCGGAAGGACCTATTTCGGAATTTGAAAATAGTTATAGGATCTAGTTAGGTATTTTTAAAGATTTAGGACAAAGTTCAAAAAAAATAAATAGTTACATGACTAAAATTGAGAATTTTCCCAATATATTTCATTAATATTAATATGGTCCGGTAAGAATAGCCCAAGAAGAAGAGAAGGTCCATATATTTTTAGGCCCGTTCTTAAATAAGGATATTTTAGACTTTATTTGGATTTTCATTATATTTTAAAAAAATAGATTATTCGAGACAAATTTTCATTAAAAAATGAATATTGTCTGTAATTTTTTTAAAAATAAATTTTATATTGGAAAAAGTGGGCTTAAATATATAGGTTTAATAGGTATAATGATTGTGTGTAAGAGAATGTTTGTTTTGGAAAAAGTGTGTAGGGGTGATTTTATTAATAATATATATTTTTTAAATAAGGAGGGGTACCTCTACAAATTTTATAAGTATATTTTTGGGAAACAAATTTTAATTGGAAAGAAACCTTGTCCAAATGTGCTGGGTATTGGGAGACAAAACTTCTTCACTCAACTCTAATATAATTGAAATATCAAAATTTTGTACATTTTTTCTTTATTGTCAGTGTATTT
This sequence comes from Marsdenia floribunda, assembly GCA_035583425.1. NCBI lineage: Eukaryota > Viridiplantae > Streptophyta > Magnoliopsida > Gentianales > Apocynaceae > Marsdenia > Marsdenia floribunda. Next base: position 8,088,156 of record JAXGGT010000162.1, on the reverse strand, counting down.
GACTATTTGTTTTGAATCTTTTGCTGACTTAAAAGTATCGGATGAGTTTTAAGAATTTTTCAAGTTGAAGCATTTTAGAAGAGTTATCGATTTTTAGAAAAATTCTTCCTAAAAGGTCTAATTATCTGCAATATTTAATGAAGTTTGAACGATAAAAATATTAAATTATATTTTTATATTTTTTATCCTTTTGGACTAAAAAGGGATTAAAGATAATATATTTCTAAAAATTGCAATGTTTGTACCTTTACTTAAGGTGGTTTTTTTTTTTTTTTTTGTTTTCTTCTTATTCAAAAGGATAAAAATCACAAAAATCTAATTTATATAGAATTTAAAATATCAAAATAAAATATTTACAAAGATCAAACATATCAAACTTTAAATGTTTGGGATTATATTGACCAATTTTTCTTTGTTTAAGGATTAATTAGAAAGTTAAAAATGCCCTTACAATAATTTGGGTAGAAAAATTTTCTCTAAATATTTTTTTCTCTCCCTTGTATTTTCTCTCTCTTTCTCTTCACTGCTACGTCTCGATTTCTTTGCGTCTCCCTTTCCAAACATATTGCTTGCATTATTGGTTCATTATCTCATTTTCTTGATAATATATATATATATGTACGTATCCTCTCTCTCTCTATATATATATATAGATAGATAGATAGATGCGCTTGCATGAGGGTCCCTGACCATCATCACTCTAATATTCTTCAAGAGGCGGCCAGGGACAGGTAGTTGCTGCTGCATTATTGGAATATATAGAAAAGATGATGTTTTATAATAGTACTTGCCTGCCTAATTTATAAGCCTAACAGAAGCCGTCATTCATTTATATTTTATATCTTGGTCTGAATTATCATATTCCCTAATTTCCCTGTTTGTTTTTATTTGTTAAATAAAATAATATCCCAAATTTGTATGCGCAACGCTGGCTCGTCTAGAATGTAGGCGTCAAAAACTACATCATTCTATGTCTGTTAACTTCTTGTGTTTCCATGCAGGCTAGGCAAAGATTGGGTTATTGCCAGCCTGGGTTTTGCACGGGAACCTTGCTGTTTTCGTCTTTATATATGTATACATACACGTACAAAAAAGGACAACACCATTTACAATTGATTTGATCCAATGCAGACAGCATTGCTGAAGAGTTTTCTTTTTGCCGTTGATCTGTACTTTAGAGCTTGCATTCTTGCCCGTTTCAATAGAGCTGGTTACAGTACTTCATTTGTCATTGTTATTATATTGCGGCCATTATTGCATGGCTACATCATTCATGATAACGAGAAATATCAATTTGAAAAACTTTATATAAGTCCAAAATAATTAAAAACACAAATTATGACATAGATGAATTTTCTCTTTCAATGTATGTCCTCCGATTTTGCGTTTCGGAGAGAGATTTTTCTTCCGTAGCTCTAGCTTCGTATGCATAAGGTCTATAAAAATCGAAACCAAATAACAATAAAGTCATCCCCTATTTATATTGTAAAAGTATTTCTATCATCAAATTACCAATTTCACGTGCAAGAAAGATTTGATTTGATTTGATTTTCTACCTTTAACGACAATGTAATCCATCTGGGCCTAACATAAATATAAAAAAATATATTTTTTTAAAAAATAAAAATTCAATAAAGGGTCAAATCTAACTGCAATTCCTATGCATTGGATTCCATTCGATGATTTTATTTTATTTTATTTTTTTATAAGTGAAATTTCATTAAGAATAATTTGTGGATTTAGTCCCAAATAAATTTATTTTTGGTAATTTTAGTCCCAAAAGTTTTTTTTTTTTTTTTTTTTAACTTTTAAGATCCCAAACTATTTTACGATTGGACAACAAAGTCCTTTTTGACGGATTCTGTTGGAAAAATTTGCAGATTTGGTCCTCAATCTTTCGTTCATTGGTGAATTTGGTCCATAATATTTATGACTTTGGTGTAGTTAGTCTCTTTTCTTTATTTTTTTATTTAGTAGGTCTCCAATGTATAATAAGTTGGTGCATTTGGTCTTTTTTTCGCAAAATTTTACTTCCCCACACAAAGATTTTGTGAAAGAAAAAATCAAATGCACAAACTTATTATACATTGGGGACCCTACTACATAAAAAATAAATAAAATGGACCAACCACACCAAAAAGTCATAAATATTAGGGACCAAATTCACCAATTTTCCATAATATTAAAAAAAAAGTAATTAAGTAAATTCATATTGATGACTTATAAAAAAAAAAAAAAAAAAAGTAAATTCACATTAATGGCCTCACTTAAATTAACATGAAAAATATGATTTCTGTTACTTTGGTTCGTTATTCATAAAGTTGTTAATGTGAATTTACATTTTTTTTATAAGTCATTAATATAAATTTACTTAATTATCCTTGTTTTTTATTGGTGAA
>JAXGGT010000162.1:8069606-8085657 GCA_035583425.1 Marsdenia floribunda | reverse complement strand
CCCCCCCCCCCCCCCCCCCCCCCCCCCCCCCCCCCCCCCCCCCCCCCCCCCCCCCCCCCCCCCCCCCCCCCCCCGGCTGATATTATTAGGATTATACGTACCTTTGTCTTGTCTATGATCTTGACAAGTCACTTTATTTATTACTAAATTACACTTGTTTCCTTGAAAATGACAGATTTTTTTTTGATAATTTTTTTTTTTTTTTTATAGTAGGAAAACTGTCCAATGATATTACATCCCATATACAAATTGTAAATTAGGATTGACAATTTATCCATTTAAAGACCTGGTTAATTATAAATTGATTGAATTTGATAATTAATTTTCAACCTGCATAATTAAATTTTTATTTTGATTTCGATTTTTTTAATCTCATATATATATATATATATATATATTCTAATTTATCATACTTAAGTAATTGTTAATTTTTATCATTTTAAATTTTAATATATAACATATAATTAAATAAATTAATATGTTAATATATATTTTTAAGTTAAATAAATAATTAATCGAATTAAATGTTGACAAGTTAAAAATGAAAATAATTAATAAATTTCAAGTTACATAATATCTATTTACATATTTTCACAATTGCCATCCTAACTCCAATCATATGCCGAAATTTTCAACTGGAATGAAATTGCCCAAAAAAAAAAAAATGAACCACTTGCAAACTGTTAACGCAAAATATCTCCAACAGTGATCTAATACTCAAAATACTGTGAATTGTCGCCTTCCCGGGGATTAGATTCTTCTTTTCTTTTTTCCATTTTTTTCTCTTTTTCCCCTATAATAATAAAACATAAAAAGGGAATATATATCCAAAAGTTATAAGGGCAAATTTGTCTTTTTGATCTCCTTCCATGTCCTTTTCAGAATGTTCAATTTTGAACTTTGTATGTTTTCAGTAAGCACATTTTCTTTCACAGAGAGGCCACTTTGCGAGGATTAACAATATTTTGAGTATTATATCTCCTCTAAGGAAATATTTTAGGCCGATTTCTGATATCACAACATGTAAGCAAAAAAATTTGTTCTCACAAATGAAAAACATAAACTTCAATCGGGACAACAATGTAATAACTTTACTAATGTGATTTTTTTTTAGTCGTCACATGAAAAGTTAAAATTGATCTTATAATAAATTTTAATCTTCTGTCATAATCTTAAAAATCTTAATAAAATTCTATTTGAATTAGTAAATAAAAATACTAAATTTAAAAAAAAAAACAAGAAGAAGCATGTTAGGGTTTGGTTCACAACCGGGATTGTAGCTCCAGTTCACTTGAGATGAGCCCAATCTGCGGTATACCTGACAGGGGAGACCCAATTCACCGGTCTAATCAGCATACTCGATCCACTTTCGCAGTTTTGGGCTAACAGAAGAATTCCCTGATTGTTTTTTTTTTTTTTGGAGAAAGGTGAGGGTGGTCGGACAAATTAGTTGTACAAAATAAGTGATGCCTTACCTCAATAAAAAAAGTTAGTGATTTATAATTCGTAATATTATAAATTTAAATTTAAAAAATATTTACTATAAATAATATATATTTTTTAATAATTTAATATAATTTTAATTTATAAAAATTTAAGTTATACAAAAATAACACATTTATTATTTATTATTTAATAAATATTTATATTCTACACTTTTTAAATTAAAAATAAATATAATTAACAAAATTACAATAATAAAAATATATTTTTTAAAAAATAAATAAATAACAAGATAAGATTATAATAGGAAATATTTAGAAAAGAGATTTCATCACATCAAAACTGAAATAAGAGAGAATTAAAAATAATTTAATGCCAACATAGACTAAGAAAATCCCCTCTTTCCCTTTTTCAAAAAAAAAAAAAGAAAAAGAAAAAAAAAGTTCAAAATTCAACTGGTCAATCCAAAACGAGTTATTATTTTTAAAATAAAATAATTTTTATCATTAAAAAGCTAATTCACAACCGACCGGCCAGTCCAACCCCCAAAATATAGCAAGTGCATCTAAACAAATAATGGAATAAAATTACTTAAAGAAGTCATCAACAAAACCTAGGACGTATATAGCCCGTAATATTTCCACATCAGTTTGATTGAAAGGTAGAGGATAGGAGACGGTACTTACGTTAACTACATACCTACACCAATCATGTTTCGCATGATGGAAAAGAACCGAATGAAACATATTTATCCATATTTGAAAAAGGGTTGAAGAGTTGAATCGGATGAACTCTCCACATTTACCCTGGGTTTGGCTGAATTGAAATGTGAAAGAAAAACATGAAGAAAAGCAAATGTTGGACATGAATAACACATTTACCCATAGTCAAAGATTAGTAAACTAGGAAGAAATACCTCTCCTCCACATCTGCTATTTCTTTACTCCAAAACTGGAGAGATTGGGAGACAAAAAGTAGATGGTCCATCAGTGGTGATATCCTACCCTTGCATTTAACCCGAAAAGTTTTGTTAAAAAAAAAAAAAATCAATAACTTCCTCACTTCTCCCTTTCCCTACCCTTCTAAAAAAACCGACGTGATGTATAATGTGATTACTTGAAGGTAAAGGCATATCCATATCCCCTTCCCCAATCAAGTGAAGCCTTGCTTTTCTCACCTTTCACTTCCGGACAAAAGATCAATTCTTCTTCCTATCAGTATCACCTTTCACTCAAATCAAACCAATCCCAGAGCATCGATGCGAAGAAAACTGAAAATCAGCTGTGCTTCAAACTAAGTCATGCTATCCATTATCAAACAATGCATTCTAAGGTCACTAATATATATAACCAAGAACAAAACTTCAACAAATATTACATCACAAACCATAAGTTCAAAAGCATGATCATAATTTGTATATCACAGACAAGGCACATCTAACCAGTAACCACAGTGAAGAGAACAATGCTTCCATGGTTGATACATGAAAAGATGGAAGAGCTAGAAGGAAAAAAAAAAAAAAGCAACTAGGGTCCAATTACATATCATGATCCATAGAGCAAGAGAGTCAATTGATTCTTCACAGCTTAGTCCCAGTTCATAGACTGCAAATACCTGCTACACTCTCTCTGCAAAACAAGAACAGAAGAACATTTGTTTCAGAAAACAATGCGATAGACAAAAATTTTCAGCATGGATAAGAGTTAATTATTGTTTATAGCAAGAAAAAGCACTGTTTATTTAGTAAAGGCCTAAGCAAAATAATTGATTGTCTTTGAAATCCAAAGTCACCTATACATGGGATCTAAGAAGTTCACAATCACAAAATACTTGCCTGCAACCAGATGATTACACAGCGAACCCATTGTCAAGAATAAGACACAAGATCAGCAAGTCCCTTGTTTCTAAGCAGTAGTGATGCAGAGTAAAGAGCAAATAGAAATGACTAAATATTATTCTTGAGCATACACCAAAGTGATTCATTTTCTCACAGGCCATCATTTAACTAAATGGTGGATCTAAGTGTATTCTCCCAAAGGATGAGGGCAGTTACATACTCCACCATTTGCATACCTTGTTCAGAACTTCTGCTCATTATAATGAAAATCCGGTATTCCCTTTGAAACAAAAGAAAGATGGAAAAAAAAAAAAAGTAGTTTAAGGATGGAAATGCTTGACTCACGAAAAAGCCATCTACTGATCCACCATCAAGCCAATCAAGACTCGGAACACAAAAACATTAGATTACATCATGCACATTAGCTTCCGTTCAGGCATTCCACATTAAAAAATAATGATCATTTATATGGACCCAAAGATCTTCCAATCCAATTAATGTTTGACCTTAACTTCATGCTAAACCATAAAAAAATTGTTACAGAAGATGAAAGACATCTTTCACAAATTATAGAAAATAAATGATAGTGGCTAAAAGGGCACATGACAAAGTAAAACAATGGTACTCTGGTTTCTAGGTTTGCTTGGATAATAAAATGAAAATGAAAGTAAGTTAAAACACTCTCAAAAAGGACTAAGCCATCTGCTTGATTGAAATTACTGGTTATAGTTGACAAAACAATCATGGTCATGGAACTAAATATCTAGAGTAGCTTACTTAAGAAAACATAAGATGACACAAAAAAAATTGAGAATATATAAAAGGAGAATCACACCAACCAGGCCACGGAACAAAAGGAAAAAAAAAAAAAAAAATGATTTGAAACTACAAACTCACCTAAAATGTACAATTAATATTGTGCTCCAACTAAATTCACCTAGTGCACTCTCACATCAAAGAGAAAGTAAACTGACAGGAGGAGCTACCACTGCAGCTAAAAAGCAACAAAGAGATACTCAGAAATACCAATACTAACACTCCATTTCATATCAATTCTCCAATTTTTACATGGAGCTAAAGCTCCACTCTTACATATACGTGGAAACATTCCACAAGAAAGCTTTTCCCAATACAAAAGGCTTCTCACATTCAAGCAACAAGTAAACAGAAGACGTGTTATAATAATATTATCAGCCCTCCCCAGGGAACCAAAAGAAACAAATTTCTAGATGACAAAGTGAAGTGAATTATAATTCTAGGCTGGCCTAAAGGGTACAACAGATGTTACATGAATAAGCAAAAAACACAAATCTGCATAAGAAAAAAAAAAAAAAAAAAAAATCAAAGCGAAATCATAAAAATGAGGTAAGTAAAGGCGAAAAGACACCAAGAGAACAGGTATACTATGAAAACAAGGGAAGGCGAATAATTAACCTTTACGATCATCAGCAGCCGCATCGTGATACTCCTGCTCCTCCTCATCTTCTTCAGCAACTGATGCAACAGAAACAACTGGCTCCCCGGTGGCATTTCCACCGTCCTTATCATCAGGATATCTCACAACCACAACAGGACAGACACAATGCCTGACACAGTAATCACTAACACTCCCAAGCCTGCCATTGTTTCCCCTTTTGGTAGCCCCAAAGCCGCGGCTCCCCATGATCACTGCACTCAATCCAAGCCTCTCAACCTCCAAACAGAGCCTCTCTTTCATATCGTGATCCTTGACGATATGTATCTTAAACGGAATCTGGGCATCCACCAAAGGCTGCGCCAGATCAGAAGCCTTGGTTGTGGTAAAAGTATCAAAGTCATCCTCAAGCTTCTGCTGAGACTCTTCATTTTCAGCGTCGACGATGGAGAGGTCAACGGAGCCCCAGTCAGCACCGTAGAGGACGGAGGTAGGACGGACATGAACTAGGATAACAGCATCCCCAGGGCGGAGGTATTGATGGACGGCCCATTTGACGGCGAAAGCAGACTCGTCGGAGAGGTCGACTGCTATACCGATCCTGCGTTGGGCACCGGCAGTGGGGGTTTCGGTGGAAGAAGGAGTGGTCGGAGGAGGAAAGCGCGGGGAAGAAGAGCGAACTTTGATCTTAGCTAGTGGGGGAAGGTCGGATTCCGCGGCGGGAGGATGGTGCTGATTCTGTTGATGCATTGTGAAGAAAAAGAAAAAAGAAACAAAAAGAAAAAAAAAAAGAAAAAGAAAAAGGGGGCAATTAGGGTTCTTGTCTGAGATTTGACTATTTTGGGTTTTGAAAGAGAATTAGGTTGACCGGTGTTTTCCGAAAGCTCTTTCTGTGAATCGTTGTTTTGGGTGTTTGCTTAAGCTGATCGCGAGCAGCAATTATAGGCGTGAATTGTTGTGGACTCCGGTGTCCGGGCTGACGGGTGACGGTGCACTTCACTACTACCATTTTATTTTATGATTTCTATTTTGAGGATATATATATATATTTTTTTTTTGGTGTCTTCTGTGTAATCCCTAAATTAGGTTCGAGAATAAATTATATTCGAATATTTTTATTCCCCATTTAAAAAATTAAAAATAATAGATAGACAAAATGACATACATCTCTCTATATATATGTGTGTGTTAGGCTTAGGCTTATTACTTACGAGTTGTAGTCATTTGAAGGAGGATGCCAAACAAACAGCGAATCGACGACTGACAGAAGTGGAAAAAGGAAATGGGTTTGGGCTGAGAGAAGGAGAAATTCGGTGGGCTGATTGAGAGCGGATAAGGGTTTTGACTTAGAGACACTTGTCTCTAAGCAGAGGATAAGGAGGTGCTGCTGACTCATTTTACTCACATTACTCTTTTTTTTTTTTTTTAATTACAAGATCAAAATATAAAAAAAAAAAAAAAATTAGTGTCAGTTTCACTGCCTAATCACCTTGTAGATAAACAGAAAAATAATAATAATAATTTGCAACAAAATATTATAGATAGAAGAAAAATGCTTGCATGACAAAACATAGGCCTTTGGGCCTCCATCCCCTATTTTCTTATAAAACTTCTTGTTGGAGTGGATTTGTTGCCCAAGCCAGCCCCCTCAATTTTAAAATTAATCACTTTATTATCAATTTTTGCAGACATAAACTGGCCATGAAAACTTCTACCCACAAAAGAAGGTTAATCTTAAAATACATACATATATATATATATATATATATATTTAAAAGTACTCAATACCTTCCTTCATCACTACAAAAGCTATTTGGAACTCCATATATAATTAAGTCTATTATCTAATGTTTATTATAAGATATAAATTAAATAGTAATTATTTATATTTTTTAATTGAAGGCGAATAATAAGTTAGTAATGTAATTCTTTTTATTTTTAAATTTATGATTTTTTGGATGATAAAATTAAGAAAATTAGAAAAAGAGAAAGAACAAGCAAATAAAAATAAAAATAAAAATAAAAGGAAAAAGGAAAAAGAAAAGGTGAGTGATGGGGAGGGAGAGGGGGCGGGGAAAGGCACTGAGCATCCAATCAAAAACCGACTCGACTTGAAGAAAGGCTTTTGACAGCCTTAATAAGTTGCAGTTGTACTGAAAGTTCCCGGCATCTTTTTGGTTACTACACCACCATCTGTACTCCCCTAATTAAGCTGCCTCTTTCCGGCGCTTTATTACTTTACTCATACCTGAACCTGAAACCTTTTTTTCCTTTTTTTTTTTTTTTTGGTTGCCTCCTTTGCTAAATGAATGAACTCTCTTCTTACCTTTTTTTTTTTTTTTTTTTTTTTTTTTTCATAAATGATTTTGAATTGTGTTAAATTCATTTTCAAAAAAAACTCTTTTAATACTTATTTTTTATATTTAATTCAAATTTATATAAGATATTACGGAAGAGAATTAAGTTCTTTTTATTTAAATCAATGAGTTCGTAACAGATTAAGAGAAATATTAATGATTAGAATTGAAGTTAAAATCATGTAACGATTTGTGTATATTTTTTATAGAAGTGAGTTCATATTTGTATTAAAACATACGTATAATTAACGTTAAAAATATTGACTTATTTTAAAAAATTTTTGTACTCGAACAATCTCTTGTTCCTTTGCATTTAAACATGTGTGTGTGTGTGTATATATATATATATAACATGGATTAATAAAACATTCATCTTAATTAACTAAAGTTATTAACTTGAGCAAGTTTTAATATTATTTTAACCTCATTTTTAATTAGTTTGGCTTTTACACAATAGACAATATATATATACTCTTCTTAAATTAAACTTTCATGTTTTTTAAAACCAAATCCAAGAAGTGTTCTGAAATGTATTCCTTGTGTTTCAGTGTAGAACAGAAGGAAAAAGAAAAGCACATTTGAACAAAAGTCTCTCCCTTTCGTCCATTACCAAGACTTTATAAAGAGAGAGAGAGAGAAGAATATTCAAGATTCTAGGGTTTTGGATGTGCACTGATATATGTTGTGTTAGAACCTGCAACAATAGCTTATACATATATATATATATATATGTAAATGTATAATTAAAAGGAGGATTTCACAGCTTTTCTGAGTCGTTTCAGACAGAGAGACCAGGCTGGAAGTCCCGTTAGAACACACACACACACACACACATATATATATATATAAGCAGCAGCATTCTCCAAGGAAAGATTTCGATGGTGTTTTTGTATGCCCCCAATGGTCGTCGAAGGTGGCCATCAAGAGGGCAAGAAATGATTCTAACAGCGAGTAATTAGTTTTATGGGCTACCAAATTACATAAAAAAAAAAACAGATTTATCATTTGTGCTATATATATAGGAAATATGAAAGAAAACTTATATAAGTTGGTAATATCAAGAAAACTGGCAAACAATAAAAGCAAGGTTACTGACACAATGAAGAGAAAGAGATAGAGGGAGAGAGAGATGACAAAAGCCAGATTCACATTGCTCCATTTTGGATCATCATCAGTGAGATATAACAGTCAGACATTAAAGGGAACAAAAAATAAAAAAGAAGGGGTAACTGAAAAGCTAAGTTTGGATTCTTGACAACAGGGATTTCACCAAAATGTGTAAAAGGACGAAATGAAAAAACGGACCAACTCTTTCCTGCTAATAGGAAAGCCTAAGAGACAGATCAATGGAAGTAGAAGCATCTACTGAAGCACCGCCAGTGGGTGGTGCAGTTGTACTACTACTGGTGGTGGTGGTAGTGGTGCTGGTTGTTGAAAAACAATTAGAGGAAGCTCCACCACCACCACCCATAACTGTAGCAGATTCTGGTGATGATTTTCCCATCAACTTCTTCATCATCAGCAACTGATCATTGCGAGAAGAAGATAATCCATTGCTTCTGTAACCACCTTTCCCTGGAAAGAACTCATACTCCGTCACCGCATTATTCGGAATCCCTAGTGATCCCGAGCTTCCCTTCTTTTGTTGAACTGCAACCACCTCTACCTCCTAGAAAAAAAACAAATAAACATTGAAAATAAAACTCAAATAACCACAGTGGAAATTAATTCGATCGCCATTAATTGGCAGAAAGAAACGAACAAATTCTGAAAAAAAAGGAGTTCTTATTACCGGGTCTGTGTTGCGAAATCCCAGTGAAGAAATGCCAGACTGAAGCAAAGTAGCCTTTTTCTCAAGATCACCTTTGACACCTATGTTCAATCCAGTGAAATCACAGCCAGCAACGGGGTGGTGGGAATTTGCATACTTGTTTATCTCGTTGAACATCAAGTTTTCACCGGTAAAAGTGCGCTTTTTCTGATAAATAAATTAATTAAAGAGACAAGAAATGTACCAATCAATTAATTATGAGCAGAATAGAATTCTAGAAAAAAAAAAAAAAAAAAAGGGAGATGGGATGATTTAAATTATTACCTTGTGGCAGTCAGCGCAATGATCATGAGTGAAGCACTTGTTAACCTTTGGCGTTGAAGAGAGCTCTTTCGAGTTCCCATTATTAATCATATTCCCAATTCCATAAAGATACCCTTGAAGCATATCATGATGATGATCTGGAGAAACCAAACCTTTGCCATGAAAACCCTGCTGCTGCTGCTGTTGGAGAAGGCCAGCAGCAGCAACAACACCATTCCCAAAGCCAGGAAACTTGGGAAACTGAGCCTTGGTTTCAGGAGCGAAAAGAGAGGTATCAAGAGTTGCTGTTGGCAGGAGAAGCTGTGGGGTTGTAGAAGAAGAAGAAGTACTAGTGCTGCAAGGGGGGCTGATCTGAGTTATCTTCTTCCACCTCTCCTGCAACCTCAGTCGCTCGAGTTGGGCCACACCCATACCCCTTTGCGGCTGCTTTTTCTTACAACCTTCGTTAGCCCTTGAAGACTTCCTTCTGGTGCTAACGTTGGTCCCAGTCGTACTGCTGCTGCTGCTTCTTCTTACAGCAGCAGTTTGGCGATGATGAGGATGATCATTCCTTGTCTGAAGATCCTCCCCCAAATTCAGGCTGGTCATGTTATGATCAGAAGCAAGAACCAAAGAACTGGACATCGTTGCTATAAAGCTAAGAGAGAGAGAGAGAGAGAGAGAGATATCAAGAAAAGGAAAGGCAAAGAGATCCCAAGTGCGTTTAGGAAGAGAGAACCAAACCAGAAACTACAGCTGAGAAATGCAGGAGGACAAGGGTAGCTTTGTATGTGTCTCCTTGCCCCTCTCTCTCTCTATCTGTCTACATATATATATAGAGAGAGAGAGAGACCCCTCTACAGAATTCACTTTTTGTCTCTACTGATGCAAAGATTTTTTTTTTTTTTTTTAAAACTCTCTTTTTCTTCAATAGAAATATTTTTGTGTTTGGAAAAATAGTGGGACAGAATATTTGTTAATTCCAGATCATATTTCCCTTTTTTTTTTTTTTTTTTTTTAACCAAAAGTAAAATAAATAAATAAATTACAATTAATTGGTTCATATCCTTTTGTAGGATAGATATTCCGCTGGTCAAAAATTTAAAAATAATTAATTATCCTAATTCATTTTCTTTATTTAAAGAAAATTTATAAAATCATATGTCCATTTTCTTAATTCAAAAGATTTGTTTCCACTAATGGGGTAAATTTTTTACCATACTTTTTCCTTTTATTTTATTCAAGATTTTGACCACCAAAAAAAAAAAAAAGGAAAGAAAAAGTGGGCATTTTTGTATGTAAAGATGGAAAGTGTATTTTATTTCATGTGAATATTTTTTGATGGATAAAGAAGCCTTCCACTCTGTTTATTAGGAAGCAAAAAAAAAAAAAAATTGATCATTGGTCCATTTTCTTTCCACATATAATAATAATGATATAAATAAGCAATCTTTGACTCAATATAAACAAATTCACCCTTAATTAAACTCATAAAGTATGTAATGGTAGGTGATTCAGGAGGATAAGTACAAAAAATTACTGGTCCAATATAGAATTTTACAAATATTTGACTATCAATTAAGGTCCACATTAATAATGATACTATAATTTCTTTTCTTGTTTTTTAACAAAGCAAATCACACTTGCTATGTAAGAAGTAAATCTTGTCCCATGTAATATTATATTCTCTTTCTCTTTCTTTTCTTTTCTTTTTTTTTTTAAATAAAATGCATCTCAGACTCGTGACATCTTAGGTTATAAGTGAAGTTGTTATTAGCTGAGTTAAGCTTTCTTGATACCCTCACACTCTTTAAAAAAAAAAAAAACTTTATTTAAAAAAATAAAATAAAATTTCGTTTAACTTCTTATTTTTATAAATATTAATTAATTACTCTATTTATTTATTTTTTTTAATCACTAAAAAAATTTTCACGCTCTTTAAAAAAAATACTAAAATTAAGGTGTCTTTAAGTTAAAAAGCTTCACATTCTTTTATTAAAAATAATTAATTATAAAATATTAATTAAAGCATATTAAAATTCGATGTGACAAATAATAAAATAATAGACAGAGTAGTATTAATTATGAAATATTAATTTAAAGGTATTATTATATAAGAAAAGGTAATAAATATCTTATGATTACAATAAAAAAAAAAAATAAAAGCATCAAAAGATTCTAACAAGTTAAAAAAATGAATAATGTAATTTTTTTTTTTTTTCTCATAGTACGAGGTGTACTAAGATGATTTTAATTTCGAACAACATCTTTAAGATATATTTATATGTAGATTAATTTTCGTTCGAGCCCGTTTAGGTTTTTTTTTTTGAAAGGTTAGTTCATGTTTCAAGTTTTAAACAATTGTACATGTAATTATAATTTTGAATTTGTAATCTTATTTAGTTAAGAGAGCTCATTACTAATTTATATGTATTTTGAGATTAAAAAAATGTAATACCAGTTATAAAATATTAATTCAAGGTATTGTGAAAGGAAAAAAAAAAAAAAAAAGAGTAGTCAATTTTATGATATTGGTGAATTGATAATCGACACTCCTAATATAAATAAAATTGTAATATTTAAAATTTAGGATCAGTGTGTTTTTTTTTTTTTTTTTTTAAAGGAGATCTACCAAGACTTAAAATTCATCAAAAATATCTCCTACAGGAATATATATATATATATATACACACTTATTCATATAAAAAGAAAAATAGCCACTATATTATTTTTTATTTATAAATAATATTTTTTTTTTAAAAAAAAAAAGTACAAAATGGACAAAAATATTCTTCAGTCAAATAAGCAAATCGAAACATAGTTGGATGCCTAACGGTAAAAGCATGAAAATATTGTGTGAAGCTTTCTTTGTAGAAAGGGGGAATCATGTAGTGTATGCGAGAATTTTATTACTTCTGTCCTCCTTCTTTCTTTCTTTCTTTCTTTTTTTTTTTTTAAAAAAAAAAAATTTTAAAAAAAAGTCACAATTTAAGTAAAGTTTATTATGTGGTTTTTTTTTTTTTCATTATTAAAAAAATTATATTATTGTATGAAAATATAAAGATTGATTAAAAAAAAAAGAAAAGAATGGAATATTTATTTTATTACAAAAAATAAGATTAAAAAATTGATCATTTTAGTCGCAGTATTAATTTTATTTGGATAAAGAGGTCCTTGTTTTTTATTTTTGGATAAACGAATTCTATTCTTTTTTTCGTTTGAACAAATAGATCATTTTGACCAATTTTATTTGAAAAAAAATATTAATTTTTACATGATTTATTATTATTATGCATACTATGATGATAATTATTCCATTTCATTTTATAATTTCTCATAATTCTTCTCTTCCCTTGCTATTTTTTTGGACAAAAATTAATCAAACGGATTTGTTTGTCTAAACGAAAAAAGAATGAGATTCATTTATCCAAAAATAAAAAATAAAGACTCTTCAAATAAAATTAGTACAACATTTTAATTTTCTCAATAAAATTTAATATTAAATAAAAGCAAGATGCCTCACATCGGAGCCTAATCTACTTTCTATTTATTTATAATTATATATATATATATATATATATGTGTGTGTGTGTTAAAATAATATATAAGAAAACTATTTATTTTAATTTATATTTTATTAAGTTTTACTATTTTAGTCATTTTGATTATTTTGGTCATATTTAATTTTAGCTAATTTTTTTTTTTTTTTTTTCATCAAGTTAGGATCTTATAACCAATTCATATTTATTTTAATTTGATCTGACAAATTAAAAATCCTGAAAAAAAAAAAAAAAAGATTTATTATAAACTCCAAACTTGATAAAAAAAAAAATAGTAAAAGAAAATATGATAAAAAAAATTTTTTAAAAAAAATAGTATAGGGAAAAAAAAAAAGAAAATTATGAAAAATGAATGAAACATGACTAAAATTATAAATTAATTTTCCATATATGTATATATAATAAGTGCAATGTATTTGAGGGAGGTGGTGTGATAAGTGATGTGGTAACTTTTGAAAGCCTAACAGAAGCAAATCTTACTTTTTTTTTTCTTTTTTTCTTTTTTTAACTTGAATTAGGGGACAATTTTTTTTTCCCCCTTTAAATGTTGTCCAAAAAAAGTACAATTTTTTAGAATAAAATTTTTATTATTAAAAAAAAAAAAAAAAAAAAAACTTTTTTTTGAAAGAAAAAATAAATCTAAATAAAAATCAACTTAAATACAAGTTTAACTTTTTAGAAAAGAAGATAACAATAAACCTGCACAAAGCTAAATATGCGAAATGGGATTTGTTAAATTGTGTTGGATTCCTTTGCGCAGCAGACTACAATTTGGGAACAGGCAAAATCCACAGACCATTGCTGTTCTACCAACTTTTTTTGCCATCTTTAGAAACTTGAAAACACACACACACACACACACACATATATATATATATATATATATTCTCTCCCTTCACCCTTGCCTTCTCCCCCACTCTACATCTACTCTATATACATATATATATATATATATCATTGCATGCATTTTCATGATAGTCCGTTGTTGTAAACCACCCCAGAAGACTTTTCGTCCCCACACACACCTCTCTCTCTCTCTCTCTCTCGATATATATATATATATATGTATGTATGTATTATGATCTTTTTTTTGGTTTGGTGAAGATGGAATAACAATAATGTGTGGAATACATAAGAAGACTCATGCAATACATGAAGCATCCAAAAAAGGAAAAAAAATGCTCTTTCTGGTCAATTGAGAAAGAATTTAACTTTTGCCAGAGAGAGAGAACGCAAAAATTATTTCTCTTGGAGGATTAAAGTGAAGAGAGAGAGAGAGAGAGTGGTTGAATACAAATAACATGAAGCAACTAAGCTAGTATAAGATTTGACCAAAAACAAAAAAAAACTAAGATAGTGTAAGGTCATTTATTTTAAATATTATAAATTTTGATTCAAATTCATTATTATTTTTTAATTATAATTATTGATAAGATTGTTTTATATATATATATATATATAAATTAGGTACGATTTACCAAAAAAAAAATATATAAATTAGGTACGTGAAGAATACATACATTATCTATGAAAGAAATTAATAATAATAATTATAATTAAGTTAAATGGGGTTTGTATTGTTATATATATATATGTATGGTTTCGTGATTGCACAAATCCCAATCATTCCATGCAGAGCTGGGTATCTGCTTCCCAGAATCCCGTATCCAATTTGTCTGCTCCAAAAACAGTACTGCCCCCCAACACTTTGCCCCTCCTTTCCCCCCCATTTTTTTTTTCTTTCTCTTTTTCTTTTTGTAATATATTCTCCTTAAATATGTTCATATTTCTCTAATTCTCCTCACGCAAATTGTTTAAAGATTTTCTTTTTAAGAAAAGAAAAAAAAAAAAAGCAGGTTAAAGGGAATATTGTTACATTTAATTCTTATTTATTTTTAATAATTTAGTTCTTTAATTAGTTTTTTTTAAAATTAAAATAGGAAAATTTATTTTAAATTTTTAAAAAAAGTTAAATATCTTAAAAAAAAATAAAAAGATAAGAGGATAAATAAAATTTTTTAGAAATAAAAAAATTACATAGCCCAAATTATAAAAAAATTGTTCAACTTTTTAATAGATGATTTAAAGTTAAGAAAATGGAAAATTATTTTAAATGACACGTGTTTTTTTTTAATACTAAAGATATGTATGTACTAATTTAATTAATTAAATAGACAGATATATTTTTTTTAATTTAAAAATATTCTAGAAAATTTCAAATAATTTTTAAATGGGTCGATCCATATTTACTTTGGCGGTATGTTACATTTTATTCAGCCGCCTTCACCTTCAGTCCTTGAGTTTCAAATGGTATAAATATATATATATATATATATATTTAATTATTATGCTCTCTTCGTACGGTCACTTATAAAAAATAAAATAAAATTGCTCTCATTGTACGGGGAGTGAGGATCTGAGATTTTTTTCTTTTTTTTTTTTTTTTTTTTTTTTTTGTAAACACCGGGGACCCCCCCTTAAAAGAGTTTTTCTCCGCGTGGGGACCACAGAGAGAGAGAGAGGGACGGAGGGAGCGAGGCAGGGAGAAAAATGAAGCCTCACTCACTAGGTGGGCTCCCTCTATCTATGTATCTATAATAAACACACCCTACAGTTAAATCATTATATTGCCTTATTTTGGCCTTTAGAAATCTCCCATAGTTGATGCCCAACTGAGGAAACCACATAATATATAACCATATCTCCCATTTGATTTGTCAGGTTCCAACTTCTTTTCCACGGCGGACGACGGCGCTTGCTTATTTACTTTGTTATTATTCCCTTGGAGGAGGCCTGCTTGCCTTGCGTTGTTAGATCACGCATATTGCACACGTCAAATTCCTACTACACCCCCGGCCCCCCCCAAAAAAAAAAAAAAATTGAAAAAGAATAATGACAACTTCCCGGAGCCCGGAGACCATTTTTTTTTAAAAAAAAAAATTTACCAGGTGGTGAAGGGAACTTCTGATTTCATCATCCAACACACTTTTATTTGTGGCGAAATTTTTACGAGAGGCATTATTCTGCCAACCCAACCATTTTGCATAAAAGTACTTAATTACCCTTCATTCCCTCAAAAAAAAAAAAAAAAAAAACAAACAAACGGACGGAAGTATATTGTTATGTTGCTGGCTGGAAGTTAAAAGGCCCCTTCTGTTACATTACTTCTTGTTGACAAACGGGACGACTATTTTGCATTCGAAAGATTTTCTTTAGACAAAGAAAAGATATTTTCCAAAGCAAAACCCCCACAAGAAAAAATGGTACGAATCCATGTGATCTTCAGGAAAGGATCTTTCTTCTTTTCTTTTCTTTTTCTTTTTTTTTTTGTGGGGGGGGGGGGGGGTTGTGGGGTCGCTTTTATTA
>JAXGGT010000162.1:8045714-8062134 GCA_035583425.1 Marsdenia floribunda | reverse complement strand
CTATAACAAAATCAATGCAAAATAACGTCATTCTTAATCAATTTATTCAAAATACTTTAGAAATCAACTAAAACTAGGCATGATTTAATACTAAAAACTCGATATGTTTTAGCGTTATCAATAACTCTTTAGGGCAGTAAGTGGGGCGAATTCTTGTTGTTTAGCTCCTTGTGACCCCTCTTGCACAAATCCTTGTACAGATCAGGATCCAAATACTGGGATATAAACCCAGTCCGAAATAGATGGCAGCGAGTAGATCGGAGAAGTTGAGTCTGTTGAGGGGAGGACTAAACTTCTCAATATCCCTCCTCAAGTTTTAGAGGTCCGACATATTCTTGGGGAATTGAAAGCCTGAACGAAGCCATGAAGGAGTATTGTTGAAGGACCTCCCACTCTCGTGAGACTTGAAGGTTGAAGGGGTCGAGGACAAGAAATTTGAAACATTAGAGAAGGCGAGAACCAAGAAATTGAGAGGCGGCAGAGATTGAGGTCCTATGAAACTTGTAAACGTTACAGTGGTTATTAGGGTGATGACCTTCTTGTTTAGAGGAGGTGCATTCCTTGAAGCATCATTGTTAGATTGCTTCTGACCCCACTCCTCAATGGTCATCATCGTAGTAGTTGTGGTGGTGGTAGCCTTAATCACCACAATAGTGACCCTATTGAAGGATTAAGTGGAGAACACAGTGACATGGGAGCCCCCAATAATGTTGTATCCTTCCTTTGGAACAAAGTTCTTATTCACATCTACAAGGGGTGGTGAACATGGAGTTCAGATGGCCTTGCCTTATCTTCTTTCCATCATTGCGAGCAGCACAAACTAAAGCAAAACTCATCTCTGCAATCAGATTACCGGATTTAATAACTTGGATAAAAATAAAGCGGTAAAGGTTAGCTACCTTGTGGATGACATTTCAAACCCCAGGAGCCCTTCTTAAAGTTAGGGCACTCAGAAAGAAAACCCTCTTGGGATAGAGTGTCTAGTAGGGGAACTCCTCCTCGTCATCCACAGTTAGAAGTTTCCTTCTCTCGGAGGAGCCCCCTACTTTGGCCCATTCAAGGCTCTCCGGCTCCAACAACTCCCAAGTTGAGTAAACCTTAGTCTAATTTTTAAGGTCATACCCTAAGGTTGCTTTGATAGCCTACGAAAACTTTTTATCTAAAGTTGTCAAAAGGGGGTCTTTCCTAGGTCACCCCCAGATGGAGAATGTCGCCTTCAAAAAAAATGGGAATACTAGGCTACTCTCAACCATCACCCACTTATCACACGAATAGCGAAGAGTTGGACCCTAGATTTATGGGGTTGAAATGACACCACATTCTTGTTCATGTTCAACGCATAAAAGAACATGTAGAAAAGGTACTCTGTAGGATCTACCCCTAACCACCTACATAACACTAAAAAGTAAATCATGCTCTGATGTTGTTAGGTTGCAAATGGATAGGCTATACTCCCAGCTCAAACAAGACATCGACCAAGAAGGGATCAATCTCTGGGCAACCTAAGACCAAAGAAGTGTTTCAGGGGGACAACCACATTTATAGATGACATGTTTGCAAGGTTATCATGGTCGAAAATCCTAAAATTCTTGACATCGCCCCCATAGTCTAACTTCATCTTGCATAGTCAGAAGACTTTAGAACAAGGCATACAAAGTGACTTCCTCTTCCTCCTCTTCTCCCTCCTCTTGTCCTCCTTCCTCAACCTTCGAAGCCAAACGCCCTACCTCTAGAGTCTCCCTTAGTACGATTTTTCTCTCCTCCTCACTACTATGCTCACTCTCATCCTCAGACTCCCTCACTACTATGCCTACTCCTTGTCAAGGATAACCAATAAGTCCTCATCGATGCCTATTTCCACAATTTAATTACCATGCAATGCTAGCCATTTTGTCTGAATTTGGTCTATACTGATGCAAAAGGAAAAAAAAAAAAAAAAAAAAAAGAGGTCACCGGAAAGGAGAATAGTTATAATTATTCCGATCGAAGATAAGAACAACTTTGAATGTTCTAATAATTAAGAATGTCCATTAATATTATTCAAGAAATTGTGTTGAAATAATTTATTCTATTACCATCTTCCAACCTTCGGGAAACAAAATTAAGGTGTGAAATGGGATAAGGCCTTTTTTTTTTTTTTTTTTTTTTCCGCACAATCATCCATTTCAGTAACAACAACAGGATGTTAATTTAAGAATTCTTACCAAGGCAGATGCGGCATTAGAGAAAACTCTATCAAAAACACGACAAAATCTCCGGCGGCGGGGCGACTTTCGACGATCATTTACGTCATCTGGACAAGGATCGCTCTTCTTCTGATCGTTCGGCAAGGCAATCGAATGCAAAATGTTCCTCTCGCTTTCTGTATTGGGTTTCAGCGGTTTCTCCCGTCTGAAACAGACGAGGAACCACTTGTTTTTCATGGGGTTCTTGCAGTTCCCCATGTGTGATCATCATCTACAACGACTATCCAGTGCAGAAATGAAAACAATTTAGCTGTGCTTAATTTTTGGAAATGAAAAAGGGAAAGAAAAAAAGAAAAAAAGAACAATGAAGAACACCTTTGATACACTCTTTTTCACGGCATTTTAATGGCTTAAACTTGCCCGTATATTTCGAATGGTTGTCTGAAAAACAATAAAAAGGTGTGATTTTCTGTTCGCCTTTTGGTTCTCTCCACGAACATGTATATAGGTTCCAACATTTAAAAATATAAAACAATAATAAAAAAATATTAGGAAATTTAATTTTGGAAAAATGACTTATTTAGTCCACTAAGTTTTAAATTACTCATATTTTCATCTTTAATATTAAAAATAATAATTAAGGACTATATTCATAAGAAAAAAAAAATTACAAATAACTTTAAAGTTTATGTAAGTGATTTTTTTTAGTAACAAAAAAGAAACCATTAAATATGAATTCAATTTCATATTATTCTGGTTTAAAGTGACCATTAAATACTGAGAGTTTAAACAAATATATAATTAAAACATACATTGATATTTCAATCCAAATTCAAATGTTAACCGTCTTTTGACTTTTACAGGCATTTTAGATATTTAAAAATAGAATATATAGGTATATTTGTAAAAACATATATTTTTATTTAATTTAATTATTAAATAATATGTTATCAAAATTCATTTTACTTTCTCTCCCAATAAAAATTAAAATAGAGATCCAGTCATATATATATAAAGACCATTTATCAAAATGATAAAAATATAAGGATTAAAACCTCAAAATTTTCATTAATATATACGTTTCCAAAAGAATTAGAAATATAAAAGAAAAAAAAAGTTAAATAAAGAATTTTGGATGAACATTACACTAATAACTTCATTAGTAAAATTTGGACTAGTTTTCTCGAATCAAGATGCTTGTAGAATTTTCCTACACTGAGTTGTAATTTGCACGGTTAATAGGCGAACCAAAACCATAGGATGGCTAACCTCAAGGCATGGCGAATTGGTATGATACTATGTTCACTTAAGTTTAAAATGGCACTCCTGCATATAAATTTATCCAGTTCAAACGAAGAGGTATCATTCATAATTAGGATTCATTTAAGATATGTCATTGCTTAGTCGAATATGAATGAATCTTAAAAACTTAGAATTAGAGTTTATCTATCGAAAGGAACTTATTCAACTCGAACAATAAAGTGTTACGTATAGTTGAGACCTATTTAAAACACTTAATTACTTAGTCGAACCAAGATTAATTTTAAAAATTTGGAACCACAATTTATGATTTAAAAGGAACATACCTAAATTGAATAAGAAAGTGTAACTTATAATTAAAATCTCTTTCAAATACGTTATTATTTTGTTAATTTAAATATGAATATAATAACTAGAATACATTCGAGAAAACCATAAGATGCCTCAGTCCAAGAGCAGGGACTGTAGTCAGTTGTTAGAGACACTTGTTAAACAATCCAGCCAGAAGAAAATGAAACAAAAAAAAAAAAAAAAAACACTTCATTTCCTCTTTTCTTTTTTCCCTATAAAATTTCTAAACCCCGGGAGCTGTTGCTGAACCTTAGGGCAAGGAATAAGAGCACACTCATAATTGCTTTCTCTCCTCTGTAAAAGAAAACCTAGTTGTGTGGAAGTCGCAGGGAAGACGTGTTATCGATACCAATAGAAAATGGAGTTGCTCCGATCCAATCTCTCACGTGTTCGAATTCCGGAGCCGACGAACCGCATATATAAGCACGAATGCTGTGTTTCTTTTGATACTCCGGTAATTCGTCAATGATTGATTAGTGTTTTTTATTTTTTATTTTTTGTAATTTTAATTTGTTTATTTTCATCGTATATCTATGCGTTTTAAAGTTTTTGTTTTTGTTGTTAGTGTCAATTGCTGTTTCACTTGGTGTTCAATGTAATTTGTTTTCATCAATTTAATAGAGAATACTTGTTTCTCATCAAACTAGGGTTTACAGACAACTAGCTAGAGTTTATCGATAAATTTTAATTGGTGTCTGGAGTTTTGAATTGTAAGTGAAAGTCATTTTGTTGCTGAATTGATTATCCTGATATATCTAATTAGTTTTTGGCACGGCTGGAAGTATGTTGAAGTTTTCTTCACTTTGATATATCATATATATATATATATAAGCTTTGTTGTGGGCTTTTGATGCTATTCGTCCATTAATGAGCTCCATTTCTCTTACCTCATTCATAATTATGCAGAAATCTGAAGGTGGGCTATTTGTGGATATGTATACCTTTCTTGCATTTGGAAAGGACTATGTTTCCTGGAACTATGAGAAGACAAGAGATCCAGTCTACTTGCATATAAAGCAGACACAGAAACCAGTGGCCGAAGATAGACCTTCGAAGAAGCCAACTCTTTTGGCTATAGGTACAGCACATTCATTCACACTTTGTTTGAGTTTGTTTTTCTATGCATGTTCTGGTGCTTGTGCTGGAGTTAAGGTTCTATGCCTTCATTCCCTGTTTTGGTTTTCAATACCTTTCATGTCGTTTGTATACTTTGTTGGCTTATATGAAATATTGTCTTCTCATCTTGCTATTAGGGTGTAGTGTTAGAACCATGCATCTGAAACAATTAAAAAGGTATAACTTTCATTTAAATATAAAAAGGACAGCACTATTATTACTCACCAAACAAATTTAATATTGTGGACTTAAAGCTTTATTTTCAGTAGGAATAACTGTTGCTTAAAGTAATCAAACTGGCTTAGTAGCAATTCACATAGAATCAAATGAATTGTTATTGTCCTTGATTGATGCACTTACATCTCAGTCACAATGTCTAGGTGGTAAATTTCACCAGGTGCAGGCACTTTTGCTTTTGTTATTTTGTATTTTCTTATAGGTATGGACGGTGGATTTGATAATAATGAGCCTGAGTATGAAGAAAACTATGAGATAGTTATATTGCCAGATTATGTGACCCTTCCTTATCCGTCAGTGGAGTTACCAGAAAAGGTATTTTTTCTTAGTAAATAGTCAGGTTTTTATTCCACAGGCAGCAAAATCATTCTCTAAACTGGAATGCACAATTGGAACTTGCAGGTGAGGCTGGCTGTTGATGCTGTATTGCTGGCCGAAGGAGCTGAGAGGAAAGAGCAAGTTGCTCAATGGACAGCTGATAAGAAGAAAATCAGTAAATATGCCAAGGATTTGAAGCAGCTTGACAATGGTGTTGTTGTTCCTCCAACAGGCTGGAGATGTGCAAAATGTGACAAGACAGAGAATCTTTGGTTAAATTTAACTGATGGTACAATCCTATGTGGTAGGCGAAACTGGGATGGAACAGGTGGTAACAACCATGCTGTAAACCATTATGAAGTGACCAACTACCCACTTGCTGTGAAACTTGGTACTATAACAGCTGATTTAGATGGAGCAGGTAATGCTGCTTTGTGTGCGAGGAGAAAAAGTTTTCTGAGATGTTGCTCACTGTCATCAATTTTTTTTTTTGGTAGATTTAGTGGTTGGTTATGTATTCAGATTATGTTATTAACTTCCCTCGATTCAAATAAACTTATGACCTGCTAATTTTGGCAGCTCAGACGTTTTTTCTTATCCGGAGGATGAAAGTGTTGAGGATCCTCTTTTAGCTGAGCATCTTGCACATTTTGGGATTGACTTCTCCTCTTTACAAAAGGTATATACCAGAACTTGAACTATTCTGTTCATCTGACTGCATTTGTTAATCGTCTTCTACTTTCTGCATACATGTAGGTGATTGCTCTTCTTTAGGATTTGCAGTTTTTGGTCTTCCTAGAATTGAGAAATGTCTTTCTGTAATACTTGGTTGATTAGATTACACGTGAATAGCTGGAGGAATGATGGGTCTGCTTATTTTGTACTTGGTTCATATTTGGGAATATGTTCCCTTGTAACAATTATTAAGAATATTCAGAGATTTTGGTTGTTTATTTGTTGACCATTTTTCTTGTATTAAATGTATATTGCAGCCTGGAGTGAAAAAAATGCTGACTTACATTTTCTTGAGGTTTCCTTTTAATCCACAAAAGAAAATTCATTCAGTTTGCTCTTTATTTCTGCATCTTCTTGTTTATTATTGCTATAGTTACTTATTGGTGTCAATAACCTGAACTTATTCTCATGATACTATTGTTTAACAATAGTTTCTTAATACCATCATCCTTATGGATTTATTGGACAGACTGAAATGACAACCGCTGAAATAGAACTTGATCAAAATACCAATTTTGACTGGAATCGAATCCAAGAAAGTGGGAAGGATATGGAGCCACTATATGGACCAGGTTATACAGGACTCATTAATCTTGGAAACAGGTATATTTGTTCTCCAAAGAACTGTTTTGGTGCCAGCTTGTTATTTTCCCCTTTTTTCTTTTGCTTTTGTTTCCCTGATTTTCGTTATTTGCAGTTGCTATTTGGCTGCAACTATGCAAGTTGTGTTCTCAACACGTTCCTTTTATTCACGGTTAGCTTATACTGTTCCCTACTAGCTTTGCTTTAAGAACAGCATATCTGCATGGGGTTTAACATTGCTATTTCCAATCTCTTCTTCCCCTATGGAAATTGCCATTTCTTGTGTTTTTCGGTTAGATACTTCACTGATCAGACTTTGAAAAGGGCTTTTGATACTGCTCTTGCTGATCCAACTGTAGACCTGAATATGCAGCTGTAAGTAATTTTTCTATACACTTCTGTTCTTTACTTACTTTTTTTTTTGGTCCATTTCTAATTGTTCTGCTCGTGGATTTTCTTTGACCTTAATATTAGTACCAATTAAGACTAGAATAGTTATCTTACAAAGGTGACTTACTTCAGCCTGTCAATCTTTGAGTTCTGAGGTGAACAAGATTTGATTATATTCAAGTGAAACATTTCTCTAAAATGGGGTGAGAATTTATTAAATACTGTTGGAAATGTGTTTCTCCCATCATATCAAATACTGTCCACCACAAGATGAAGTAAAGATATGACCTGCTAGAGACTTATGGAGGGAAACTAGAGCTAAGTCAAATATAATTACTTCCATGCACTGTTCTGAACTTTTCTACAATATCTTTAATGTTGTCATTCCTGATGACAATCCAATTTGCATTAAGAATATTTTAGCATTTAATGAGGGTGTGATCTATTATTTCTCTTGTCATAGTTAGGGCTGTGTCATTGCAATAGCAGTCCTAAACATATAATACCATACTATTGTATTCCTTTACATGCTTTTCTAAGTACAATGCATTGAGATATAATTCCAGAGCCCATGAGTTGCCAACATCATACAATTACTTTGGAAGACACTTTTGGCTTATATTATCCTCTGATATTATGACAGTACCAAATTGGCACATGGGTTGCTTTCTGGTAAATATTCTCTTCCAGCTACAGAGGTATGTTAGAATTTTTTTTTTTTTTTTTTTTTATTCCTCCGGTATTTGTTTCATTTTATTTTTCTGTTCCTTTTGAATATAATGACACTGTTGTTCATCATTCAGGCGAATGTCTGCTCAGATGCTGCAGATTCAACTGTAACTCCCGTAAGCCCCATAGTTTATCTAATTTCTGTGACCTCTTTGCAATTTCCTATATGTTTGGTTCTAGGAGGGCTTATTCTTTCTAGGTTGGACCCTGTAAATTTTATTATCATATCTCACTCTGTTGAAATGACATAGATCTTTATACCACCTAATTATATATGGTTATAGATTTTGGTATGCTCATTGCTAAAAGAGAAGAATCTTTCTCGTGGTTAGGTCAGTTTAGTGATATCTTGACAGTACTTTTGATGTTTTGTTTTCATTTAGAAGCAAGTGGGAATCGCCCCTCGCATGTTCAAGTCAGTAATTGCTGCAAGCCACCCTGAATTTTCAACTATGCGGCAACAGGTATGTTCATATTTCGTGAGTAAGTTTATAATTTTCTCATGGCTACAAAACCTTCTAGCCCCAGATGTTAGAGGCCTTCTAATTTCCTAACCTAGTATGCTGATTTTGAGTAATCTGGATTTTGGTATTGTATTGAAGATGCAAAATATGAGAGAAGCAGTTCTGCTGTATATTGGAGTTCCTTTTTTGCATTGTTTTTATTTGTTGGTGAAGTTTCTCTCTACTAGTTTTCTATGTCCCAAGGAATTGCTGTAGTTTTGTTGTAATCTCACAACATGCTCTAGAAAGATGGACAAGTGCCTGTATGCATGTGAAGTAATTGTACATTGCATATAATGAAGATAAACATCATTTGGTTCAGTTTATATTCTTCAACCTGAGCAATAAATTATGCATCCAACCCTTGGGTCATGTGAAATGCAGGCTACAACTTTATGTTATGCTTAATGAGCTCTTATATAGCTTCCTAAGCAGCATATTTAATTGAGAGATCCACAATAGTTGCTAATATTGATCCCTTAACATCCTTGGAGTCTTCGGTCTTACCATACTTTTCCACGACTTCCTACTTTATTGACAAACAGCAATTTCCAGGATGCTCTGGAATATTTCCTCCATTTCATAGACCAAGTTGAACGAACAAACTCTGTCAATCCTATAAGTGATCCTTCAAGGAGTTTTAAGTTTGGCATTGAAGAAAGATTACAATGTCCATCTGGTAAAGTCACTTATAATCGAAGAAGTGACTACATTCTATCTCTGAATATTCCGCTGCACAAAGCTACAAACAAGAGTGAGTGTCCTCTTAAACATTTCTTTTGAATTAAATACCCTTTTTTCTAACATTCTATTGGTCTTTAAAATTTAGAAGAGGTAGAGGACTTTGAAAAATTAAAGGCCAAGAAGGATATGGAAGGAGAAAAATTGTGAGTTCTTAAGTCAATATATGTCATGATATCTATATTTACATCCCTTCCGTGTGATTAATGAGTAAGTTTCTGGCAGGTTGACTGAGGAAATTGTTCGTCCAAGGGTTCCATTGATGGATTGCCTTGAATGTTTTTCTTCTCCAGAAGAGGTGCATGATTTTTTCAGTACAGCCTTAAAGTCTAAGACAACGGCAATTAAGTGAGTTTTATTTATTTATTTTTCCAATGTATTTTTGTGCTTTGTTGCTCATATCTGTTTAGGGCTTTAAAGCTTCTTCTTCTTTTTTTTCTTTCCCTTTTAATATATGTATTTTTTATTTTATTAATTGGGCTAGATAACTACTGGATAGTGTTGCAAGTTGTTTAAGAATTTAATTGACCATGCAAAAGTTCTCCAGAAACTGAAATACATATAAACCTAAAAGCTTCAGCTCCTAGGAAATACCATAGTGCTGCTTCACAAAATATACAGAATTTTCTGAAATATTGGATGCTTTTTGCATGAATATGATTTTTCTCTCCTTTGACACAATTTCTATTTTGACTTTCTTGCAGAACTGCAGGTCTGACCTCATTTCCTGATTATCTGGTGTTGCATATGCGAAAATTTGTTCTGGAGGCGGGCTGGGTGCCAAAGAAACTTGGTATATTAGATTATTTCATTTGAGACTGAAGGCAAGTGGTCATATGAAACAGTACCTCTAGCTGATAGAGTAATCATTTTGTATTTTTTGTTTGTTATTTTAGATGTCTACATAGATGTCCCTGAAATCATTGATATCAGCAATATGCGCAGCAAGGGTCTTCAACCAGGGGAAGAGCTCTTACCTGAATCTGGTAATCATGCTATTACATTTATCTTAATTCTTGTAATAGGCTTATAATTACCTGCTGTTTATTCTGGGACAATGAAATGTTCTGCTTTTGCAATTAATCAAAAATCATTTGTACTGCATGCAAATATTTCAATGGAGATCTTAAGAGGGACTCTTTGTGAGTTGAACTTTTAATCATGAAATGATTTCTTGTATCATGAATGGTAGTGAATTTAGAAATTCAATCAATTTTGACAATAAACTCTAGTCTAAGAAATAGTGATATTTCTATTTTTCATTGCCCCACTGAAGATTTTTGGTGCTTCATCTCGTGATGTATTATGAGTTTGTGCATTTGATAATTTTGTTGAAGTTAGTTTAATGCATAACTGTGTTTTAAGGAAATCTTTGATTTCATTGTCGTTGTTGAATACTTGAGGAGATTAGAGATACTTCATATTTTGGTTTGGTTATTTTCCAGTGAGGTAGATATATGTTGATTGATCTGAAGTTTCTTTTGCATAATTTTGCTGTTACTACAATTGTTGTCACGTAGTATTGGATTTGCATGTTTCAATGCTTTTATTTTGCTTCATAAAATTCTGGCTCAGATGTTTGATATTCAGCTATCATTGGTTGTGCACAGCTGATGAAGAAACGATTTTGGCTGATGAAAATATTGTTGCCCAGCTTACATCAATGGGATTTAACTACCTTCACTGTCAGAAAGCAGCTATTAACACCTTAAATACAGGGGTAGAGGATGCAATGAATTGGCTACTTGCACACATGAATGACCCTGGTATTCTGACTAAAGCCTTTCTTGATTAGATATACGTTTTTGCTTCACTGGATTTCTGAAGGCTTTTAATTTTGGGCAGACATCAACACTCCCATTTCCAAACAATCCGAAAGCTCAGATGATCAGTGTTCATTTATTGATCAGTCAAATATAGATGCTTTGGTTTCTTTTGGTTTTCAAGAAGAGCTTGCCAAGAAAGCACTCAAGGCAACGGTGAAGTTCCCGACTTTGTCTTCTTACTTGATATAAAATTTATGGCATTTTCTGTTTGGGGTTTATGAATTAGAACTTCCACAGGGTGGTGATGTTGAGAGAGCAACGAACTGGATTTTTGACAATCCAGATGCTTCTTGCACATCAGACATGGATACTTCGACTAGTGGTAATGTTGTGACAGCTGATGCTGCAGTTCCTGATGGAGGCGGGAGTGAGTTCCTTAAACTAGTACTTCTAAAAAACGAAAAAGTGCACACACACCCATACAAACATATATACACCTGATAAAGTTAAATTTTGTGCAATTTACTTCCAAAAGGTTTTGTTCAATTTTGTGCAATTTTCATTTTTTTTTTTTTTAATTTTTTTATCAGTTAAAAGCTTGTTTTGCGGATCTCAATTGTTTTTCACTTCTTCCCGTAGTTCATGTTTAAAAAAAAGAAAGAAAAGGAACCCTTGGAAGGTTTACGTTAAATTGGTTTTTAATATCTGTTTAAGTACTCTTTTTCAGCCGCCTAAAAAAGGTTCCAACATTCAAGAACAAATACTAGTTAACTAAGTTGTTACTGAGGATTATTTGAATGAATAGACCTTTATTCATCAAAAAGGGAAAAAAAAAAAGTACTAGTTAACTAAGGAATTGTTTTCTAAAGGAGTACCTTCATCTGTCACTTGCAGGATACAAACTCATTGGAATTGTTAGCCACATTGGCACTTCTACCCACTGTGGTCACTACGTGGCCCATATCTGTAAGGATGGTAGGTGGACAATCTTTAATGATGACAAGGTTGCAGTTTCCAAAGACCCACCACTTGACATGGGTTACTTGTACTTCTTCGAGAGATTGGAATGACTTGGATGCTTGGCGCTGGATAGAGACGGGATCATAGAGGTACAAAAAGGGGTTCGGACCTGGCACTCATTTGTACATCCTAGAATCGATTCACCCATGCTTACATTCAATTGAAAGAAGGGCATTCCTTTCATAAGCCTTCACGCATGTATTTTGTGGAATGGCTGTTAACTTGTTTAGATATGCAATAAGATTTTCAGCTTGATGTAGGCCCCTGAATCTTTTTCGCACCAAACTGCGTCTTTGTACCCTTTATTATTCTCTCATTCCTTTTTTGCTATTCAATTTTGCTGCTATAGTTTATAACTTCGATGTACAATTTTAACTTTTCAAAGAAAAAGCTTAATACGTATATGGTTTCAGGTGCTATATTTTATCTTGTTTATATTTGGCATTGGATAGGAATTTTTTCTATATAGTATGTGAAACAAGAACAGGCCTAAGCACTACTTTCGGCACAAGAAAGTTCATTGAGTTGGCCTTGGTTTCGTTAGTTAGGAGCTTCGTGGGGAGAGCATATTTATATCTTCTCTTGCTGCCTTTAGTTGGTATGATGTCAGCTTTGACCTCACCTCTCCTCACCAGCATATAGGGCAGGGTAGATAACATCCTTTTATGATATACCATTAAGGATGAAACATTGTTATAACCAGAAGACGAGAAGAGAATATTTTCATGGGTGGTACAAACTTACTCATATTAGGTATAGCCTCTTAGTATTTTAAAAGGAAAATAAATAAAAATAAAAAGGAAAAAGCAAAAAAGAAAAAAGGGTGGGGGTGGAACCTTTGTTGTAGACGCTTGTTATTATGCTTTCCTTTTTGTAAGTTACTTGTCCACTATGAGTTTTGCTCTTGCATGCCCTGCTTCTATCCTGAACTGCTCCCCCAAGCCAAAATGTGCCATGAGTAGCCAGACGAAAGTAATGAGCTCGCCCCCTTGCCTGAGTTGCTGAGCATGTGCATCGCCTCTACAGTGACTTGCTCCATAGCACAACAATTCCAGCCAAACCTTGCTCGTCATCTCCCATGCCTCCTCTGGTTTTCGCTCCACCATCTTCTTTAGATCCTTTGCAAGCTGGACAGCATCGAATAGCAGTGACTTGCTTCTGTCACCTTTTACCTCTACCGGCTTGACAGAGGTGTTCACATTTATTAACTTCTCACAGGCTTGTCGATGGTCCAAATTCGAGCGAGACCGTAGGAAGAACTTTCTAGCTTCCTCGCAGGTGTCCTGGAATCTGATGTTAGCAATACCTGCTACCGATAACATCAGTTTAGGTTGCATGATTAGAAGGTAGAGCAAATAATCAGAGAGCAGCTTGCTCCAATTCCTACTCCGAACTACATTTGAATTTACTTCATTTGGAGGGTCACAGCAATTGTAGCATATGTCAGTAGCAATATGCCACATCAAGACACTCTCGTCATACTCGACATCTTCGCTCACGCTCAGTTCAACTGACTCGGGACAAACATAGTCGACCAGCGTGCATTCGCCTCTGGAAGAATATATGCCCTTGGCAAATTTTGTCCCCTTGGCTGTCTTGGCTTTTTCCTGAAGAATATCAAAGATGAATTCTTTGATGTTGTCATCATCCAGCTTCGTTTGGGTTTTGTACCTGAACCTATCGAGAAACTCCTTCAGTGCAAAAAACTCGGCTGTTTTATCCACGGATGCGTAACGTCTCTTCAGGCAGTAGCTGATCAGATTATAGTGATACAGTCGCTCGCACCACCGTTTTCTAAATGAGATGATTCTCTTTATTGCTAGAGTCCCCGAAGTGACCTTCAAATACCTAAGAAGAGGTTGAATTGCTAGAACTGATAAAGCACTTGACTGCTCTATGAGAGCAACAGTCCAGTCCGAGAATACGAGTTTGATGAGTGCTACGAAGTCCAGGATTACAGCGCCAGCGAGCAGAGCATATGTAATGGCCATGTCAAACCGATGGATCCCGTTCTTATGACGGGAAGAGAAGATTACAAAAGCTGCCACTAACAATGCGCTGCAAATGAAACGCCAAAAGTACCCAAAAAAGCCATGATGCACGGCTTCCATCTTGGTATAGAGTGCATCGTACATGAAATTGAGCTCCACCTCAATGATCTTGAATGCGTCTCTCGGTTTGAGCGAGAAGAAGAAACTCCGGCTCGCGTTGCGTTCGTGGAAGCTGAACATGTGATCCACGATCAGACCCCTGAAGATGTCATAGAACTTATACGCACGCTGAATAATTTCTTTGTCATTTATGTCCCTCTTGTCCAGTGGAGATCTCGCGGCGTCTTTCTCAGGTTCGGGCACTCTGTAAATTTCTTTAGGCACGGAAGCTGCTTCGTTTGCTGAATACTCTTCCATAAATTGAGCATAGTTAGGGCCAGGATCTGCCTTTGGCCTCAGCGAATCTTTCAGGTTGCTCAAACAAGCCAGGTATAACGCTCGAGTTCGTTCAGCGTACTTGATGGTTCCCGCAGAAAGCATGAGGGCCGTGGGGAGCCAGAATTGATGATTAGGGAGTGACTGAACGAACACGTACCCGACGGCAACAACTTGGACCACTACGCCCAGCAAATGTCTGATCCACAGCTCATTATCTTCTAAAGAGAAAGCGGTGATGGTATCGGGGCCGCCTAGATGGAGTAAAAGAAATGGCGCCCAGAATGCTGCGAG
Source organism: Marsdenia floribunda (assembly GCA_035583425.1). NCBI lineage: Eukaryota > Viridiplantae > Streptophyta > Magnoliopsida > Gentianales > Apocynaceae > Marsdenia > Marsdenia floribunda. The sequence continues at coordinate 8,047,480 of JAXGGT010000162.1, read as the reverse complement.
CTCCTTATTCACAGCCGCCTTCTCGCACTGGTTCTCCCCTTGGGTACTCGAGATGAGACCAACAGCAAAGACCGCAATGGAGTCAGCTAGAAGATAGGATGACCATACCACCGCTTGGATTATCGTATTTCCCGAACGTTTCCTTACCGATGCTAAGAAAATCAAAATAATTTGAAAGGTTAGACTGATCAGAACAGCGGCGCGAATGTTCCATTCTTTCCATGTCTTTTGAATTCCCTTTGAAAATACTTCGTATGCTATGACGCTCGTTCTTTCTCGATTTCCTCCAAGTCCGATGCCATTTCCTCTCATGATGATCCTTCTTTAGCCTGCGATAATTATTTGTTATTATTATTATTATTTTTTTTCAAAAGGAAAAGAAAAAAATGAGGCAGATACAAGTTAAACACCATCACCGTTCATCTGAGGCAATTAATTGTAGTAGCCATATATATAAATACATATATGTTCAAGAGTTAGCTAGAGAGACTAATGTGTAAAAGCTGAATTACCTCTTCACTTGTAATTCTGCTTCTTCTTCTTTCTCGTTTTCTTGATGGTCAGGATCAACTTCTTTTTATATGGGATAGGTGCCAATGCAAATATGGTTTTCCATGTAACCAAGTCAGGTATAATCGATCTTTAATATATATATATATATATATATATTTTTTTTTTTCCCCCTTTTACTTTTGTTCGGAGAATGTTATTTTTCTAGTCTGGATAGTCTTGAAATAGAAGTACTACAAAAGCATCCAATGACTTCCCAGGTTGCCATGAAAAGATTCTAGATATACACATCTATTATAGAAGAAGAAAAGATCACACACCTCAAGTCTGCTATCCATAGAGTAACAACAATGGACTTGATAACACCTGAATTACTTGACAACAGTTTTTATTTTTCTTCTAGTGTGTCAAAAAAAAAAAAAATATTATTGTGTTATTTAAAGTACATTCACTGTTATAAATAGAGACAAAAATTATAGCGCTAATTTTTAAATTTAAGATTAGAGGTACGTATTACAATATTAATTTAACTAATTATATTTTATTTTTGAATTAATTAAGTGGAAAATAAATTAATTATTTTTAATGCTTGTACCCAATTCTACCTTTCCTCTTTTATGTGAGTATATTCTCTTCCACTTGATGGTTGAAAGATTCTTTTGCTTTTGCTTTTTCTTTTTCAAAGCCTGAAAAAGTTTTTAAATCTATAGTATCATCACATTAGTCCCCGTACGTATTTCATTTGTTAGAACTATATAATAGTATGACTTTGGTTAAGAAACACTTACTTCTTTTTAAGTATAATTTTAAAATAACAAATTCATTAAATCATCATTCTCACCAAAATCATTTTATTTATTTACTTATAATTTAATATAAACCTCAAATACTTTCCTTACATAAAATCATATCAAACATTTAAAATAATAATAATAATAATATGTATACAAAATTTAATGGAATAAATATAATCGTCTTGAGTTCAAATCATAACAAAAATTTTCATATCTTTATTTTAAAATTGAATTGCATTCCACTCTTTTTTTTTTTAAAAAAAAAAAAAAAAAAACACTCTTAACATTTATTTATTTTATGAAAAATTCTTTATTTTGGTTCTATAACTATTTTTGTTTTCTAACCTTGGTCCTAAATTTTAAAAAATTAAGAATTTAGTCTTATTTTTTATAAATCCCTTATTTTGTATGTCCATTGATATTCCATGTAATTAAACCTCCACTACTCTATGTAATATTAAC